>CBVK0101254319.1:0-16893 GCA_900067695.1 Picea abies
CCATGCAGAGTTCGAGGGAAGCACCCCTGAGAATTTTTTTTTGCCTTGCAAAACATGTCCCTTTTTTTCCTTGTTTTTCATGTCGCCTCGATTTTTGTGTCCATTGTTGGGTAGTTTTTCAGCACATGGTTTTTCGCCGATTTTTTTCTATTTCCTGTTAAGGAATTAGGGTTGTTGACTAATCCAGGTCACTGGGTTAGGGTTTTGGATGCCGCTGACTCATATATGTATATTGTATTGTAAACAATGTATCACTATGAATGAATATCGAATATGTTGGTTTTCTTGGTTTGGGTTTCCAGGGGAAAAATATCTGTGAAATGTGCATATTTTCCATTGTATATTTTATGTTCTTTTACTGAAAATATGTTTGCAGTAAATATTGTACGAGGTTAAAATCTACATTTGGTATCAGATCTTTGTTGGCTTCAGGGGGATGCCTTTATGGTCAAGGGTTTTGCTCGGGACTGTGATAAGCCTTGTTACAGTGGGAGATCTATGGTATTGATTTTTCAGGTGAAAAGAAATGGCGAGCAGTTTGAAAATGGAGATCGACAAGTTTAATGGGAAATTTTTTGAGTTGTGGAAGCTCAAGATTGAATATTTGTTGGTGGACAGAGATCAATGGATTGTGGTGGATCTAGGTACTACACCTACAAGAAATTCATAACATGACTGGAAAAATTTGGATCGGAAGGAAAAGAGCACAATCTCACTGTGTCTCTTAGATTCAATTTTATTGAATGTGTTAGAGGAAGCTACAACCAAAGATTTATGGGATAATTTGGGGAAGTTATATCAGTCTAACTCCCTAGTAAATAAATTTTCGTGAGAAAGAAGTTGTATAACTTGAGGATGAGAGATGGGGACTTAATGGAAGAGCATTTGAATGCCCTCAATACTATGGTAAGTCAATTAGTATCTGTTGAGATTAAAATTTCATAAGAAGATAAGTGTATCAGTTTACTGTGCTCTTTACCAGACTCATGGGATAGTCTGGTTGTGGCCATAGGTAGTAATACAACTGCCTTGAAGTTTGATGAAGTGGTCTCATCCTTTTTGTTGAAGGATATGAGACAAAAGAACATGGAAGGATAGAGCACATATGCATTATTTGCAGGAGGACTCTCCTAGAAAATAAATATATCTAAGTCCTCAAGTGGGATATCTAAGTCTAAGGGTAGACCTAAGTCTCCCGGAAAGTTTGTAAAGGTATGTTGGAGATGTGGAAAACAAGGGCACTACAAGAAGCAGTGTAGATCCAAAATTGAGAAAAAGAAGGGATCTGAAGAAGGTCCTTCTACATAAGAAAATACCTCCAAGAAAGAAGGATGGGATGTGTACTTGGCTTCTTCAATAACACTTGCAAATCATGGGGCATGGTTGGTTGATTCAGGTGCATCCTTTAATATGACTCCCCACAGGGAGTGGTTCTATGAATATGAAAGGTATGATGGAGGTAATGTTTTCCTAGGTGATGATTCGACAACCAAAATCATAGGATGAGGAAAAGTCAAGTTGAGGCTCATATATGGAAGGATTAGAACTCTACTTGGTGTTCTGCACATCCTAGGTTTGGCCAAAAATTTGATTTATGTAAGAAAAATGGACGATGCAGGGGTAAAAACAATATTTGAAAAGGAAACCTACAAGATGGTTCGAGGAGCAATGGTGTTGCTGAAGGGAGTTCGGTTTGGAACTCTGTATAAGATGAAAGTAAGCACTATTATTGATGGTTTTAATAGTTCCATTGTTCCTGATATTGGATTTGAAGAAGAAAGAACTCCTACAGTCTCTAGAGAAAAGGTTATGTTGTGGCATCAAAGACTGGGGCATATCAGAGAGAAGGGTCTTCAACTACTACACGGTAAAGGTATAGTTGAAGGTATGTCTAAATGCTCTCTGGATTTTGATTTCTATGAACATTCTGTATATGGGAAGCAGAATCGGGTAATATTCCCCTCTGGTGCAACGAGGGTAGAAGGAATTTTACAGCTAGTTCAAAGTGATGTGTTTGGACCTGTGTCAATTCCATCATTGGGAAAATCTATGTACTATGTCTCATTTATAAATGACTTCTCGAGGAATACTTGTATATATTTCCTCAGGAAGAAATATAAAGTCTTTGATAGGTTTAAAGAGTTTAAGGCTCTTGTTGAGAATCAAACAAAGAAAAGAATTAAGGTGATGAGGACAAATAATGGCGGAGAGTTATGCAGGAATGAATTTGAAGAATTATGTAAGAAGTGTGGTATAGCAAGGCAAAAGACTACTCCATATATACCTCAGTAGAATGGAGTTGTAGAAAGGATGAACATGACGTTGATGGAAAAAGAAAGGTGCATGCTCAGTGGTGCAGGGTTAGGGAAATAATTCTGGATAGAGGCAGTGGCTATTGCATGTTACCTGGTCAACATATCACCCTCATCAATGCTGGATGACAGGACTCCACAAGAGGTATGGGCTAGTAAGAAACCTTCTCTCACACATCTCAAGGTATTTGGCTATGAGGCCTATGTTCATGTTCCAAAGGAAAACATGAGTAATCTATATAAGAATGCTAAAAAGTGTATTTTTATTGGGTGTAAAGATGGTCTCAAAGGTTATAAGCTTTGGAACCCATAAACTAAGAAGGTTGTGTATAGCCAAGATGTGGTATTTAGAGAAATGAAGGATGTTGTTAAACAAGAAGTCCTACCAAGTGAGGAAAAACTAGAGAAAATAGAGTTTGATTTAAAGGATGATGAATCAGAGTCTACAAAAGAACAAGAATTAGAAGAAGAAGATCCTCATACTCCAGTATTGAGGACATCGGTTCGAGAAATAAGGCTACCAGAAAGGTATACTCCATCTAATTTTCGTTCAAATTTGTCTTTGTCTATTACTAATGATGATCCTAGAACTGTCAAGGAGGCAATGGATTCAGAGGATGGAAAGCTCTGGAAAAAGGCCATGGATGAAGAAATGACAGCCTTGGATAAGAATGAGGTTTGGGACCTAGTGGAGTTGTCGAATGGAAGAAATCTCATTGGCAACAAATGGGTATTTAAAAAGAAGCTGAACGCAGAAGGCAAAGTGGAGAAATACAAAGCTTGGTTAGTAGCAAAGGGTTATTCCTAGGTTGAGGGAATTGATTTTGGTGAGATTTTTTCTCTTGTTGCCAAGTTAACTTCTATAAGATTTATGTTATCTATTGTTGTTGCATTTGATTTTGAAGTAGAACAGATGGATGTGAAGACAACATTCCTACATGGGGATCTGGAAGAAGAAATCTATATGAAGAAACCACAAGGTTTTGTTGTGAATGGAAAGAAGGAGCTGGTATGCAAGCTGAAAAAGTCCATGTATGGTTTAAAACAATCACCAAGGATGTGGTATAAAAAATTTGATACTTATATGTTGGGACTTGGCTTCACAAGAAGCAAAGAGGATCATTGTGTGTATTTTAAATTAATTGGTTATCATTTGATTTATTTGGTCTTGTATGTGGATGACATGTTTCTAATAGGAAATAACAAGGAGATTATTCACGATGTGAAAAATCAGTTGTCCTCTAAATTTGACATGAAGGATCTCGGTGCTTCAAATTTTATTTTGGGAATGGAAATTAAAACAGATCGGAAAAAGAGGAAAATCTGGTTAAATTAGAGAAAATATATCGAGACAATATTGCAGAGGTTTAATATGCAGGAATGTAAACTGATAAAGGTCCCTATTCCTGTTGGTGTAAAGTTATATGCAGATTAGTATTCCAAGACACAGGAAGAGGAGGAGGACATGTCTCGTGTTCCATATGCGAGGGCAGTTGGTTGTTTGATGTATGCAATGGTATGTACTAGAACGAACATTGCACATTCAGTGGGAGTTTTGAGCAGGTATATGTCAAAACCATGGAAGGAGCATTGGACAACAGTAAAAAGGGTTCTCAGGTATTTCCGTGGCACTGCTAGATATGGATTGTGCTACCAAGGAAGAAGAGGATTGGATAGGATTGCAAATCCATGGCCACTCCTATGACCACGGATATAAGAAAAGTAAGAGACTCAGATTCCGATCTAGTAGATATGTCCCTATATTGGCAATTGATTGGGTTGTTGATGTATCTAGTGAATACTCCACCAAATATTTGCTTTGTTGTAAACACCTTAAGCCAGTTCCAAGTGGGACCTAGACATGAGCATTGGATAGTTGCAAAGCATGTTCTAAGATATATTCGTGGGGCGCTAAAATATGGTTTAAGATACACCTCATCTAATGATATACAACTTCATGGATTCACATATTATGATTGGGCAATGAGTGCAGAAGATAGAAGGAGTACTTCGGGGTTGTGTTTCAATATGGTATCTGCTATGATATCATGGGCCAACAATAAACCAAAGTTTTTTTCACTCAGAACAATAGAAGAAAAATATATCGCAGCATGTGAAGCATGTTCCGAAGCAATATGGTTGGGGAAGATGATTTTTGGATTATTTGATCAAGTACCAAATTCGACTGTAATATACTATGACAATCAAAGTTGTATGAGGCTATTAATACACTGAGTGTTTCATGATCGATAGAAACATATTGAGATCAAATAATACTTTATTCATGATAAAGTCCAGGAAGGAGAAGTGAAACTCCAGTATATCTCCATGGATGATCATGTAGCAGATATTTTGACAAATCATTTATTCAGAATAAATTTTGCATACTTAAGGGACAAGATGGGGCTCATGGAGATAAATCCCTTGGATGAAAGGGAAGAGATGGCACCCCAGGTTGGGAGGGAGCACTAATATATATTATTGATTCATGGGCAATCATTTTCTAGTTTGGAAAATGGTCAATGTTGGGTAGTTCCTTTCCAGTCTGGAAATTAGTTCGAGATTTATGATGGACATGCATTTTCCAGTTCGGAAAATGGTCTAGATCGGATAGTCATTTTTGTAATGAAAATTGTCTGATAGATTGTTGATGTACCATAGACAACGATTCCCCTTGTGGCTAGTGTGGGGGAATGGTCTAGGAAAATCATTCTTCTTGGCAGTCACTCTGAGTAGTGGTCAAGTATAATGGTCCTCCTCGTCGGGCAATCATTCTTTCAAAATTCACAGTTGTGATTAGTTTCGAAGAATGGTATGTTTTGGGGGTTGGTGCAGGACAATAATTTCCTTAAGAAATGGTATGGTCATTCATTCCTTAGGGAAGAATCATTCTCTCTAGGTTGCACTATTATTGGTGCCAGAGGAATGGCCCATTTAGGTGAATGTTCTAGGTTCAACAATCAGGGACAGACATTCCCTAGGGTAGGCTCATTATCTCTAGGTTGCACTATGATTAGTGTCAGAGGAATGGTCAAAGATCAGAAATCAGGGACAATTATTCTTCTATGCTTGGGAAGAATAGTCCAGATTGTCCATGGCTAATATTTTACCTTCTGAGGGAAGATGCTCTTTCAGATCTCACAGATGTGAGTGGAAGAATGGACCAGAAGACTGAGTTTGTATCATGATATTGTTTATGCATATTGATATGAGATGATATGATTGTTGTAGAGACTGTATGTCTATGGACAATAGTTGTATGCTAATGTAGTGGATGTGATTCATTGATAGTGATTGTGTGTCACTGGTTAGTAGCAGTGTGCTACTGAGAGTGGTTGTGTACCATTGGATAATAGTTGTATACTAATATGAATAGACATAGTTGTGTTATATTGGATAGTGACGATGCTATCGGTTGAATGGTTTGTTTGTGCTCAAAGCCATTTCCTTTAATACATCCTTAGCTAGGAGGGAGTGTTGATATTATGTTAGTTATGGGAGGTATTAACCTCCACTGGTAACCTTTGACGAGACTAGAATATTATGGGAAGCAATAGAAACCCTAAATCCTTGGAAAATGACCCTAGAAGACAAGTTGGCTTAATATAATAATTTATATTGAGTTATTATCCCCCAGAAAGAGAAGTCAGCCCAGCCAGTCAAGATGGAGCAGTATAAATAGAGGGCACTAGAGCTCATTTGACACACACTCATTGGCAACTCCATAAGACCAGTTGTGCACAAGTTTGAAGAGGAACTGTAGTTGCAACTACTGCAACTTGTATTTCAATTTCTGGCTTGGACTTTGGTTATATTTTCTTGGTGCGCTAGACTTGGTTGGTTATTTATTCACTACTAGAATTCTTCTCTCTTTCAAGATTACGGTGCTCGGGGGTGGCCTTTGTCCCTATGGTTGGGTGACAATATTTCTATATTGTCTATGGTTAAACGAACACACCCATTTTTCTAACACTACCATCACTCAAATACAAGAGTTTCCAATACAATAAGCATCATTACTATAAATCAAGCATGTATATTTATAGTGCAAGTACATGAATTCAATCATGCATTTCAATTCAATTATATAGAGTCTATGAGATACTTATCTAGTTACAAGTTACATCCAACCAACTAACTATGGGTGTTCACCTTTCCACCCAACTATAGGCTCATATGCATTCACTCTTATTCTTCTGGCCACCCACGTGCCAAGCCATGATACCACTAGGAAATCTCTCTCCGGTTCTCAGTAAGATTTGAAGGCCAGTCTCCTTCACTCTACTCTTGGTAGATATTTTCCTTACACCCACCTAGACCAGGCCTCTTCAAGGTTTATCAAATGCCTTCCCAACATCAAGCTTGTGGACCTCTTATCTCAGGTCGAGTTTTTTGGGTTCTCAGACCCAAGATTCAAATTTCAAGCTATTTTTATACCCCTCTGTGTTTTTCACAGTCAATCCCCTCTTCTTCCCAATCCGAACTCTCTCGAGTTCTTTTCATGTCTTTCTATCTGTCCTCCTTTCATCCGACCTCATGTGTTTTTCTTGCACACATGAATTGGGAAGGTTCTTGACCTATACTTCTATTTATTCCGTCAGAAGGAAACTCATGGGTCAATCATGGGGACCTGTGGTGATATTTCCTACTATCCTCTAGATGACAACTTCCCGTCCCTTCTGACAACCCTCCATACTTCCATTCATTGGGGTGGTTGGTCGTTAAACTACCAACCTCCCTCATTAACTATTTTTTCTTGAAATCGGGGCTAATGGAATTAATATGAATAAGGCTTGAGTTCCTTTAGTTTATTAGGGCCTCCTCTCATTCCACTAGTGATATCATGTCTAGTACTTTAAGGCTTCACCCCACAGTTAGTTTTGGCATTTACAATTAAACAATAATACATTTACAATATTTACATGTCATTACATGGAAATCACTAATCATGATTAATTACATGTTTTAGGGTTTAGAGAGGGGGTGTTACAGAAAATCTCAACAATTGTGCTTTAAATTTGAGGAATCCTAAATTGTTTTTATCTTTACAATAAAAACCACCCAAATCCCATTTCATGGATATATTTGTGTTAGATTTGTCCTTTATTTTCTTAAATCCTAGTCCCAAAATATTGATAAATTGCATTTGAATCCACTTCAAGTCCTGATATAGTATTTAGTCAATTAGTAAGATGAGGAACCTAATGTGGCTTCACTGTATGTTCTAACACTACATGCTAAAAACTGGAGAAACTACTTGTCTCCCAATATTCTTTCACTAACCATGTTTCCATGTGGTAGGAGATGAGTAGGCCCATGTATCTATCACACTAGTAATTTTGATGTCATCTTGATGTTGTGGTGGTGGTCCTTAATTAATTCCCCATATTACCCTAGCATTGTAGGCCCTTACCTTTCTTGATGGACATGAGAACATTTTAAAATTTTCTTCAACTTCATGGTTGGGTCCATGGGAATTTATTAGCTTCTCATAAAGCATTGAATTTCCAATTAATAACTTCCACTTATGCACAATCCACCAAACAAAACATGCATTGTCACTGTAATAAAAAAATCTCCAATTTCTAACAAAGACAATAAGTTTTGTTGATAGGTAAAGCAATATGATTATGGTTCTTTATTTACCTTCTTGTTAGTGACTTTCCTCTTACTTGGTGATTTGGTACATTAAATTTTAGTGTAATATAGCCTCCATAGAAACTTTATGAAAATAATATCCATTTGACCTTTCATAGATAGAATCAATTTGGGCAAAGAAACCATTTACAAAAAATAATAAAACTATCAAATACAATTTTAGCACAAGAATTCAACATTACCAAACCTAACCATTATTTTGCACCAGAATGGTGAACAAGACCAACAAAAAGACTTGCAAAATTTTATTTACAAATTCACTCAAAAGGCATTCTAGGGGTAAGGTTCATAAGAACTGAAATAAGTCCTATATAGAGAGAGTCCTGACAACTTGGAGGAACAACATAGTTACTTGAATTACAACAGGACCCAACAACATTTCTACAAAATTTGACTTGACACTGGACCCTTGGACCAACGATGAAAAAAAATAAAGAGAATACTACCACATGTGCATTTTGATGTTTCTTCTATAAACAAGCAATTAAATCTCACATATTCTTTAGATCTGATGGGATATAAATTTTCTCCATGGTTATGAAAAGCTTGTTGGTTTTATGCTTGGATCACATTGAGTCCTTTCACTTGACCAATTTTGAAGACTCTGGAAAGGGGAAAATCAACACAAAATTGGATAAGAAAATTCTTTTGCAAGATGAAAATTCCCTCATTTAACAAACTTATTTATGGAGTTCTATAAAAGACATATAATCTATCTAAACTTATACTTTCCTTTGAAATGTTTAATGCTCAAGTTATATCAATCTCCCAATATATTTGCACTACTCCATCGATGCTTCTTCATAACAGATATGAGGCAATGTTTAATTGAGAGTTCCACTACCTTGCTGTCTGTTTTTTTTCTTCCATTGTCACAATCAATCCTTGTGGTCATGACGTATTTTTTGAATTCAATAAGTGATTGTGAAATCATTATGTCATTTCACAACATACATTTATAATAACATTGTCGAGGCTAGAAAAATATATCATTCAAAAAGTAAACACATATGAAAGTTATTTTGAAATGTAAATAACAACATCTTACTATTGGCATCTAGGAAACTCTAGGATTTGCATCCCTCCCTCCCTCACCTAGATAATATGATATAAAATAAGCACAATTTTATTAATGTCTAATAAATGATCACAAAAATAATTCAATGATATTAAAAGAGTATGTCTATTGTATGTACAAAGTGGGAATGTCAAAGAAACTCCTAAATAGATGTTAAAATTATCTTCTCTTCAATTCCCAATATATCCAACTTCTAACTTACAATGCATTTTAGAATGTTGCAATGAATGGATGTTCTATATTGGATTTTATATTGTCACACATACTTGTGTGGTAAACTCTCATGGTGTCATTGGGTTTTCAAATTGACAATTACTTTTAATTTCTCTTTATTCATATTTACATACTTTTTCTATCTCAAATATCCCTCTTCAAACTCGTTTGTGTACAATTGTTTCTCACAAACTAGTTAACAATCATCCCCTCTTTTTTTTCTAGTACACATGTACCAACACAGTAGATATTTACAGTGCCTAATTTGTGTTTGTCCATTAGTTGTTTGATATTATTCTAAATTGACTTCTATCAAAGACACCACAACATGTTAAATAGTTTGTGATCATTCCTAATCATGTAAACACATTGAGGCGCCTATTTTTGATTCATTAAATATGATTGCACTTCTATCAATGTTATGAAAACACATTACTACATGCTAACTAGTTTGTGAACATTCCTAGTCATTTGAACTTACATTGAAGCACCTCTTTTTTATTCACTAAATTTTATTGCATATTTCCCAACCCATGACTACAGACTAATTCATTAATCCTACATGAAGTTGTCTCCATTAGCTCAATGGGGCACTACACCTGATTTGCAGTTACATATCTAGCCACATGACCCCATGCATGCATATTGAAAATCTAGCCATTTTAGGCACTCATCCATCAACATCCATGAAAAAACCCCTTTGATTTCACTTTGGGATACTAGTGTTATATTCTTGTTATTGTAGGATTTGTACTTGTGCAAATCCCTACACAAGTCCTCCAAATCTGCATAACTATGGAAAATCCTACCATTGTCACCTTAGTAAGAAATTCACTCATTTTAGTGATGGAGGAGGTCCACCACAAGGGACGTTTCCCTGGTGACCTCAAGGGATCAAAGTAGCAAGTATTGTAGCCAAGCCTACTACCCCCTCTCTTGATCACCTAAAGAAAAGTCTAGGTCAAGGAAATAGGAGGAGTATGGAATTTTTTGAGTACCTGCCTAGAACAAGAACACTTTATAGAAAATATTCATTTCCAAGTCTAAACATGCAATAAATACTCCTTGAAAACACTAGACAATGAAATTGCTATGGATTTTATGAATTTGCAGCAATGAGCAGTAGTACAATAGCAGTGAGTAAATTATAACAACAACAATAATTATCAATAAAAAATGCAACAATTGACAATGTAAACTTAGCACACATCCACTAGAGTAATATCCAATTGTTATCTGCAATTTATGAACATGTTAGGCCACCTTTTCAAGAGTGTATGCAACAAACAAGAGTGTGTTCATATGGGTGTAACAAATTTTTGCAACAACACGAAGTATACTAGCAAATGAGTGAGTATGAGTCTTAGGAAAATTAGTACAAAGCTTGAAAGAATTGAAAGAGAGTGTTTGTTGATAAATTTCAGCACAAGAGAGTTTTATAATCAGTGCCTTTGAGGGCTATGGAGTCTTTACAACAACAATACAACAATGCTTGAAGATTAATCTAGAAAAGACTAAGAGGTAGGGATTAAACTCTAAGGTGCTAGAACATTAGGGCCTTATATTTTAAACCTTGAGGAGAAGGATTGCTAGAGTGCAAGAAATTTTGGACTCCCTTCTTAATACTTCAACTAGGTCAAGAAATCAAGTGTCTAGGGATAAAATCTTAAATTTCTAGCACTTTAGGGCTTTAGGATTCTAATCCTAGAATGGAGATTTCACCAATTTTGAACAAGAATAACCTTGTGAGAGGAGGAAGCACTTATGTTCCTCTCTTAGGGTTTAACCAAGCAAGATTTGTAGCATGAAAAAGAGAAATTTCCATGAAGCATTGATAGCACAAAGATAAAATTGCAGAAATTTCACTTACTTCACCAAGATAGCATGAGATAAAACCCTAATTACAAAAATTCCATCCAAAAATCAACAAAAGTATCCAAAAATTGATCCTTCAAGCAAGCTGCATTGGTGTAGAAGAGCAAGATAGCCACGTAGGGAGAAAATTTCAGACTTGTTCTCACAAAAGGTGAGTAATGATTGATGATAAAATGAAACTAGAAGGTCTTCTATTTATATGATGCCTACTTGACCAACTTGTCCACTTAAAATTTTCAACAAAAAATTAGAAGAGGCCCGACCCCCTTCATTTTCTTTTACAATATGCAAAATGAAAAATACATAAAGTAAAAACCTAAAAAGGGTGATGTAATGTCCTAGAAGGGTGACGTAGGGCTGAAAATTGAGATGCCAAGCCTGCCACACACCCGCTGCAGCATAATAAATTTTCGCCTTTTCTCGAGGGACAGAATCCCCGAAATCCTACGGGGCTTAGCACAGGCTAGATTTTCCCTTTGTCCCACCTCTGTGTGATCATTGATCATGATCACATGCCAAACAACTAGGTGCCTTTTTGCATTTTGCGACTCAATAGTATAAGCGAGTCGAGTCTTTTGACTCTGCAAACCCTGAAATGCCGAAATGCAAAATATGCGTCAATCAACAGTTAGCCCTCTGGGCTATGCCTTGGTCCATATGACTACTTCTCTTAAGACTGTAGTCTCATTCCCTTTGGGACTTATCAATACGAGAGCCCGGCCTCTTGTCAATGGGACTTCTGAATTCCTGATTTCCAATTCCCCATAATGGCCTTTGTCACATTAGCCCTCCTGGCTATGCCCCTATCCAGGTGACCATTCCTCATAAGACCTTTGTCCTATCTCTTTCAGGATTTATGAATACAAGAGCCCGACCTCTTGTCAATGGGACTCCTAAATTCCCGATTTGTGAAATCCCGATGGACTCTTCCTTTCCAAATTCACGATTTCCGAAATCACGCAATGGGTATAGCTCCCTTCTGTCAGGGCCCTCTGTGCATGACCAACGGCTAGGCTAAGTGCTAGCTCCCGTCGCAACTTTGCGACTTCGCAAGTCGAAAGGTTGAGCACTCATGCTCTTATCCCACGAATTGCCGAGATGCGAGAAGTCAATGGAGTGTTAACTCCTTTCTCCAGGCGATGCGTGTCCACCTGTCAATCATACGGGCCCCACTTTGTGGTTTTTCCATGTGTTCCTTCATGCCCAGCTTTCGACACTTCGTGACTTCTGATATCGAGAAGAGGTCCTCTCAACCTTCGAACCTCCAAATGTGTAATACGTACGATGAGGCTCTGATCCAACGGTGACCTGAATCCAACGGTGATCCTTGCTCCTTGTGATTTCGCCACTCGCGACTTGGAGCACCCAACTCCTGGGCTCTCACCTTGCGAACCTCCGAGTTCACGAGATCCCTCGATCTCTGCCACCTGTCCTCCTCAGACAAACGGTTCTGATCTTCTCGTGACTTCTCCACTCGCAAAGTCAAGAGATTTCCTCCTCCGACTCCCGATGTCCGAATCCTCAATAGAGAGGATCTCGCGACAAACGTCCTCCTTCCAATGGATGGCTCAGATTCTTCTGCGAATTTGAAACTCACAAAGTCTAGATGCTCACCTCTGTGAGTCCCGATGCCCGAGTCTTCAAATCAGATGATCTTGCGACACGCGTCCTTCTGCAGGTGAACGGCTTCGATCTCTTCGCAAATTTGAAACTTCTGATGTCGAGTGTCTAGACCTTCGTCCTTAAGACCCCTGAACTTCTGAATGCCGAGATCCCAATACCAACTCCTTACTTTTCACTTCTGCTGCTCACGAAGGTTTAACCCCCATGCATCTCCTGTCATATCTAACGGCTGACAGGTGTTCGGACTAAGGTATGATGGCTCAAACCTGTCCCATGCTGTGCACTCTCCCACTGCTCCCTGGACGTGGAAAAACCAACGGTCCAGATACTCCCACGGACCTTGGGGATCTATGGTTCTGATTTCTTCGCTACTCACGAAGATAAAGGAGAAGGTGTTAAGGCATTTAACCCCATCGTCTCTTCCTCCAATCTAACGGTCGTGAGTGAATGCAGATCTTCCGACGGGATCTCGTCCGTCAATCGATTCTTATCCATACGCTCCCATTTCAAGATTTCATGGGTCGGGGTTTTTGGACTCACGAGTGCAAGAAAACTCCCACCTAGATACTCCGAGTGCCGAAATGTCGAAATGTTGAGGCCTACGAGGACCATTCTCCCTCATACAAGGTTTTGAGACTTAACCTCTAACATCCTTCTTCGGGTCCTCAGGTAATTTACACTAGGTTTTGAAGACCAGACTGGAAGGTCTTCTCTAAAGTAAGGGAGTGGTCTGAAAGGATGCCTTCAGGAGGAAATCTATCCAAAGCATCAGGTAGGACAAACAAAGGAACAATCTCCCGAGAGAAGACTTGAAGTCTGACTTAGATCGGTAAGCATATAAATAGAAATTCGTAAAACATAAGCCATACGTGGTCTTTCCATCATAAGTATGCAACCACCATTTCTGATAAAAACACCACACAGACAGTCTTATGCTCAAACCATTCATAAATTGCACAGACTATGAACATATATATCAGCATATAAACTTCAATATATAGGATATAAAACACTTATCAGAAATAACACCAGGTGTGATTGCAACTGCTGAGAGGGGTGCTTGTTTCCACCTAACTGTAGGCTCAACGACTCCCAACAGATTTACCACTAGCCACCCCCGAGCTGAGACCACGATGCTGTGAGACTGCGTCTCTATTTTTCAGTGACCGAGAACGAAGGTTACTCTCCTTATTCTCTGCTATCACTCACTCTATATTTTTCTAGAGTTCTCCTTCTTTCCTTCCCTTGCATTTGCCCTCTGATTGCCCACACTTCCTGCCTTTTCTCTGTTCAACAAGGTTGTGTGTGGCATGATTTTCCTCGCAGTGGTCAGGTCTGAGGACTCTACGGATGGGAGGTTCACCCCCATCCCTCATTACTCATGAGGATCCCTTTACCTACCAATCATGATGAGTCATTTAATTCGGGGCCAACGAGCCGCTCTTGGTTCTCCGGGCTACTGAAGTCCAAATACGGTATTGGTTTCGGTGGAAGTTAACGCCACCTTTCCAGGTGCCTTCCACCACCTTTCTTCAACCATCGTGGTCTCTTTTTTAGCATATCCCCTCTCAGCAGTCCTGCAATATATATTCATAATATTATTCACATTCATCAACCTTTTTCACAAGGTCCATTCACATCACACATTCACATTTTTGGGTTTTCCACAGTTCTTGGCCAGTATAGTTATTTTTACAAACTAGGGGAAACATGGTGTTACAATTCCCTCCCCCTTAAAGGGACATCATCCTCGATGTTCTTATCTATCAACATGACATGCATATATATAAGTAAACAAAATCGGATATGCCTGTCTCATGGCATCCTCCATTTCCCATGTAGCCTCATCTTGGCCAAAATGTCTCCACTCCACCTTGACCTGTGCAATGGTTCAGTTCCAGAGCGGGGTTTCCTTTCTGTCCAGTATGCATTGGGGTTCTGGTAGAAATTCTCCCTCTAGTTCCACCTAGATCACAGATTAGTCAATTATATGATTAACATCATGTACATATTTCTTCAATAATGAAACATGGAAAACATTATATGCTTTTATTGTGGGAGGAAGTGCTAGCCTATAGGCTATAGGTCCCACTCTATATAGAACCTCAAAGGGTCCACAATACCAAGGTGCCAACTTGGCACAAGCTCCCATTTTCAGGGAACTCTTCCTGGGCCTAACTCTGAGATATACATGATCTCTCGCTTTGAACTCTCTTGGAGTTCTCTTTTGGTCGACGTAAATTTTCTGTCAGTTCCGAGTGACCTTCAGGTTTTGTTTTATCTGAGTCACCTGCTGTTCCATTTCTTTCAACATGTCGGGTCCAAAAGAAAACCTGTTTACAGGATTACTTCAGCTAACTGGAGTGTTACACGGTCTACCATAGAGGACTTCGAAGGGACTCATCTTTAAGGATGCTTGGTAACCGTTGTTGTAGGCAAATTCTACCAGTGCTAGGTAGTCTTCCCACTTCTTGGGTTGATGCATTACATGCATTCTTAGCATGTATTCAAGTATTTGATTCACTCTTTTTTTCTGTTCGTCGATTTGAGGGTGATAGGCGGTGCTAAACAACAACTTGGTCTCTAAACCAACCATCAGTAACTTCCAAAAGTTGGAAGTAAATTTTGTATCTCTATCAGACACGATCTCTTTCAGCATACCATGCAGTTTGAATATCTCCTTCATGAACACCTGGGTGATATCGATTGCTTTGCAAGTTGATTTGACAGGGATGAAATGGGCAGACTTGCTCAATTTATCCACCACTACCATAATGGCATCGTTCTGTTTGGTTGAGGTTGGTAATCCATTAATGAAATCCATGGAGATGGTTTCCCATTTCCATTCTGGGATTGGTAGAGGTTGTAATAATCCTTCTAGGTGTCTGTGTTCTGCTTTAACCTGTTGGCACTCTATGCATTTGGCTAAGTACTCGGCTATGTCTTTCTTCAATCCAGGCCAATAAAATTGTTTCCTGGTGGCAGTGATCATTTTATGGTATCCTGGATGACCAGTATAGGGTCTTTTATGTAGTTCATCCATAATGAACCTCTTCAAGTTGTCACAATTTGGAATATACAGTCTATTTCTGTAAGTGAGAAGACCTCCTTTGGTCATTTGGTAGCCTTCATATTTTACCCCAGTGGGCTCTTGCTGTAGGTACATGGTCACGGTTTGGACGAAGGGATCTGTTTCTTGTGCATTTCTGATTCTTTCCTTGACATCTGTCTCGCAGGTGTTCATCGCTGCTAGGTGAAATGTTTTCATACTTCTGCTAAGGGCATCGACCACCCTATTTTCCTTTCATTTAATGTGTTTGATTTTGAAATAAAACTCGCTAAGGAGGGCCATCCACCTATCTTGTCTAGCATTGAGCTTTGGTTGATCAAACAAGTATCGCAATCCATAGTGATCTATCATAAGTACAAATTTTCTTCCCAAGAGGTAATGCCTCCACATTTTCAAGGCATGCACTATGACAGCCAACTCTAGATCATGGGTCACATAGTTGACTTCATGCTCGTTCAATTTTCGGGATTCATAGCAGATCACACTTCCTTCCTGCATAAGGACTCCTCCGAGCCCTTCCTTATAGGCATTTGTGCACACGAGGAAGCCAGCTTCTGGATCGACGATTTTCAGCATGAGTGCATGGGTCAGTAGATGTTTCAGGGTTTGAAATATTTCTTCACATTTCTATGTCCACATGAATTTTGTCCCCTTCTTCTAGAGGGCAGTGATTGGACAACCAATCTTGGAGAATCCTTTTATAAATATCCTATAGTATCCTGCTAATCCCATGAAGGATCTGATGTCTAAAACATCCTTTGGGGTAGGCCATTCCATGATAGACCTGATTTTGTCAGGGTCTACTGCTACTCCTTCTTCAGATAGGACATGGCCTAAGTAATGTATTTGCTTCTGGAAGAATTCACATTTGTTGAATTTGGCATAGAGATGATGTTCTCTTAGCACTTGCAGCACAAGCCTAAGATGCTCTTCATGCTCTTCTCCATTCTTGGAGTAAATTAATATATCGTCAATAAAAACCAACACAAATTTGTCTAGGAATTTGCTGAGTACATTTTTCATCAAGCACATGAAAGTGGCAAGGGCATTGGTTAACCCAAATG
>CBVK0101254323.1:0-13134 GCA_900067695.1 Picea abies
GAGGAATTGGGAAAGAAGCAGGAGAATAGCAGGTTGTACTATGACAGTGACATTGCCATTCATCTTGCAAAGAACTTGGCCTTCCATTCGAAGACTAAGCATATACATCTCAAGTACCATTTCATACAATACGTCTTGGAAGATGGACATTTGAATTAGGTAAAGATACACACTAGCCAGAATCCTACAAACATGTTAACAAAGGGAGTAACCAGGGAGAAACTGAGTTCCTTATTAGTTCCAGTTGGTCTTCAAGCATGAATATGAAGATGAGAAATTTTTTAGGTCCAAGAAGGATCATAGTCCAGCAGATATAATAGTGGTGGAGTTGTTGAGATCAATCTCCAACTGGGAGATTGTTGGTTGTGGAGCCTGATTATCTTACTGATTCATAGGTCTTTGTTTTCAGTTGTGTTTATACCCAATGAAGACTTTACACCTAGCAATAATTTACACTCTTCCATGCGGGGGAGTGCAGGAGGGGTTCAAGGGCAAATTCCCCGAAGGAAAAATTGCCTTGTAAATGTATATTGTAATTTCATTGTAAATCTGGATTGTTCATTACAAGGTCCCAGATCTGACGGTAGAAGTTATGTTAGGATTTTTTTCCCTAGAAGGAAATCCTCTTTTATGAGGGAAATGTATTGTGTCTATGTATGATGGTGAATATTGCATTCTAAGTGAGGAGACTATGAGAGAAATAAGAGGAAGTTACAGCAGGTGTGTTGTAGGTTGTATCCCTTCATTTGTTGGATAATAATAAAGGAAGGACCTGGCAATTTCACTGGTGAACGTAGCCCACACTGGGTGAACCATGTATATCTGTGTCTCCATTGTATTGTGTATCTTCTGTGTTTTATTTCCGCATTTGTTTTATTTTATTGCTCCACGATCATGTTTTCTAATAGAGAGTCAAATCCAATTTTCATATAAGTATAGTCTAGAAGCTATTCTAACACAGGAATCAAACATGAGGTCACGTGAAGGAGAGCCAAGGAGACAACCCCTCCAAATATTAACTAAGCATAGTGGAAAGATTGTATTTGGGGGTTTCTCTAGTGCCCTTACCTCTATGAGAGGTGGTGCTTTCATAGCTTTGGGATTTTCTACCTTGCCCATATGTTTGATCCTGACTATTGACTGTGCCCCCCAGACATTTCCCATGAGTTAGTATTCCTAGTTAATTTTCCTAGGTATCATAGAGGTGATTGTGGGGGGTTTCCTATGGTACCTGAGATAGACTTCATATCACACTTTTCAGTATTGTTGGAGGCTGCCCTGCAAAGTGTGGGTACTTACACTGAATAAGGCTAGTTAGAGGAGGTCAAGTTAATTGTTTCTCATTCCTTTGATCATCGGTTTATGATACTTAATCAACCTGTTCCTTGGTCCACAAGGTCCTTACCTCACTTTGTTGTTATTGCACTACTAGTACCTAATCCACCTGAGTCAGGATATAGGAAAAGTTGTTTTCTTCGTTTGTATATTTTAGGGATTGTATCAACATTCACATCGATAGCAAAGAGTTCAAGGTCTTCCTCTTGAAGAAGTTCCTATAAATTCTCTACCTCCTCCTCAAAGGTGTTGACTTGATCCAACTGACACTTTTGTATGATTTAATCTTGTCAACTATGTAGAAATTGAGGATACAAAAACAAACTCTTCTACATCGGAGGTTACTCATATATTGGACCTTGAATCCAAAGGTTTCATTCATCCATTTAACCCTCCGTTCACTCGACCTGACAGTCTAATTATTTGGAAAATTCCATCTCATGAGTCGAACTACATTGATAGTCACCCTCTTCAGTGGGTCATAATGGAATCCACTTCGAAAGTGTCTGGGTCAAGGGTCCCTACAACCCCCATGTTGGAAATTATATCTAGAGGAATCCTTCCTCTTGGTATCTCTAACCAAATGACTAGTGTGTTTCAATCAATGATAGTAGCATCGGTCAGCATCTATGCACTGTTGATTGTCGGGTCCACTCAACCTTTGAGTGTGTCCTCTTCATTGCTACCTTTGGTATCTAATTCTTGTACATTTGGAATGACGGTTTTTGGAATGTCATTGTTTGGCATGCAAAGTCTGTCATCTAGATCTCAACCGACTCCCCAAGTTTCTAGCATTGGTGTTCGAAGTTCTTTGACTCCCTTCCAAGATATTCTATAGGGTGGGGGGGGATATCTCTCCCTTGAACCTCTTGCTCGAGAGTGTGATTTTTCGATCCTCATGTCCTAATCCTACTGTAGGATGCATCCCTTCCTTGAGTGGTGGATTTCAATCTGTCAGAACATCAACTACATCCAACCCCCTCACATTCTTCGACGGGTTTGGGAGAAATCATGTTTCCTTGTCGAGGGTGTCGCCAGGGGGAAAACCTTTCCAATTATCTTGGAACCCCTCTTATGGATACGTTCCAATGCAGGGGGTATGGAATGGAAGCTAGTTTTTTCAATTTAGCAACTGGTTTGGGGGGCTCTTACCTCCTTATTGTCATGGATTTAAACCATCTTATCAAAACCTTGGTTTTCAGGTGAATTATTTTTGATAACCCGGTGCCAGTAAAAATCAAGGATATTTGTTTCCTTATTTCAACAAACCCGATGGCACCCCCTCCACGAGTTGGAATATGATGCAACAACCAAGGCTCTCATTCCTAGCAACTCATAATTTACCAAATCTTTCAAAGTTGATGAATGACCTCATGTGTCACGATCCTAGTTGGACACCGATCCAAACCAAACTTCCTTCGAATATTCCCAAATTCAAAGTCAAATCTGGTGAAGATCTTGGTGATCATGTCACAACTCTCCACCTATGGTTTTCATCCAACTCGTTGAATGATGATTCTATTTTATTATGACCTTTTCAACATACTCTTAATAGAGTTACTCCTAAGTGGTATGTTTAATTAAAGGTGGTATCATATCGCATGTTTCATGACTTGGCATTAGTCTTTCTCAATCACTTTCAACTCCTAATGCACTACAATGTTGGAACTGATATGTTGTCAATTTTTTAGCAAAATAAGTCCACTTGTATATCTAACCATATTCAGGAGTGACAGAGGAGAAAGAGAATGATTAATGCATCCATCCCTTCAAAGTTCCTCTTGGAGTGGTTTTTCAACTCCTTGTTGCCCTATATCTCCAAGGATGTGTCCACTTCCAAAGTAACTATAGAGGAAGAATCTATCTTTAGGGCCCAGCAGCTGGATCTAATTTACTCTCATGTTGGGATCCTTTATGATTTCATTTCAAATGCACTACAGTCAAATACTGACCCTACCAAACTGAGTCATAAACCTCATGCCGATGGAACTGTTGGTTTCATGAAAATATCACCTGCAGACTTAGTCTCAAATCAAATGAGACAACTCTCAATCCAAGATCTTGCATCTGGTCAAGCTTCGACTTTGATTGTCCCCTCCCAAATTTTGGATGTACATAGTGTGCAATCGACGAACCCAAAAGGTACCCAACAAACTGGTAGGAAGAGAAAGGATAAGGATAAAAAGGGAGGGGGAAATAATAATAAGAATGTCAATAAACCTAAATCTAATTCTGGTGGGAGAAAGGAGGAAAAGAGGAAGGTTAGGTTTCCTTGAAATATTTGCAATGAATATCACCTCACTCATGAATTCCCTAAGATGGAATAAGCTCAGAGGTTGTTGGCACAACAACAAATTGTCGTATTGACTAATATTTTTCCACATGGACAAAATATGGCTTCGGGATCTAATGCTGGGAGTCAGTAGGGGGGTAACCAAGGTACTCCTCCACCTGAAAAAACATCATCAAACATCTATATGATGAGTTCAGATGCTTATCTACAAACTCGAGTGCATAATTACGATAAGCCTGAGTCTGGGTTAAAGAGTAAGGAACCCTCTCAGCAATAAGGGCCTCTTCGTATTAAGAAAAATGTTGTCAGTGATGTTATGCCTCGCATTACAAAGGGTGTGTTCAAGAGGGCACCACATAATCCAAATTATAGGTCTTCTTAAAATTATTCCATCATGGAATATTTGGCCCAATTTTTGTGTGCTATGTCCACTCTTGGGGTACTCCAAATTTGCTCGATGAAACAGTGTGCATTGCTTTCTACTATCAGGGCTATGGATGCTTCTAAACCATAGCTCATCACATTTGACCCTTCTAATGTCAAAAATCACCTCCCTTAGAATGTCTCTTTTCATATTCAAGTGGTGTATTCCATGAATAAAAATTTTAGGACGGTGATAGATGAGGGAGAATTTACCTATGTGATGTTGATTTCTTGTTTTAAAGATATAGGCTCTCCAGAGAGTTCTTTGTCTCCCACTCTTCTAACCGCATTTGATGGTCATTATTTTCGGCCCCATGGGATACTTTCCTCCTTCTTCATACTGTTTGGAGGAAAGATCGTGTACATTGAGGTGGAAGTAGTCGGCACTCCCCTCAACTACAACCTTTTCTACATTGCAGTTGGACTTATACTATGATAGTTACCGTATCCTCAGTCTTCGTAGTTATTTATTTTTCTCGTGAAGGAAAAATCATGAAAATCAACCAATTGTCTTTTAGTCATTCAGATTCATTTGTGCAACCAAGATATAATATCCCATTAATAGATGGTTCCAATATGCTGACCTGAAGTATTGGAATTAGGATGTATTCTTTGTTGATGGGAAATCTTAATATGCCAGCGCCAATCTCATACATTCACTCCACTCTGACTAGCTCAAACTCACCAGTCTCACTAGTTCCCATATCCAAGTGCACCATTTTCGAATGACATACTTTGAGGATCGTTGGATTCTATTGTCCTTGTATGATTTGGTAGAAGGGATCAAGCATGAAAGAATGGAAAATCCTTTATCTGTAGCAGAGATTGATTACCATGCCATTCAAAGGGCCATTGTAGACTCAAATCCAACTCTTATTCAGACCAAGGAGGTTGATGATCGTTAAATATTCTCATTCTCATTCTGAAGGAAATGATGGGTTCGGAGAGGCCTTGGGATGATTTACATCATCGATCTTATTTCCTTCCAGATATGGATCGCATTGAAAGAGGAGAGTTCCATGTCCACATGAATGACAATGTTGATAGAATCGTGAACCCTTTAGTAAAGCACGGTGTTTACGCTAAAGGGAATATGACCAATATTTTGGAAAATATACCTATCAACATATTGAATGATCCCAACATGATGGAAAATGTGCTCATCTGGGTGGATTTTTATCCTAAGGAGATCCAAGATTACATCGCCTTTTTTAAGGAATTTCGTGACATTTTCGCTTGGTCATATGAGGAGATGCCTGAGATAGATCCTCGAATTGTCGAATGTGAAATAAAGAATTATCCTAATCCTAATCCTATTAGGAAAAATTTGAGACTAGTTAACCCTAGGAAGGAAACTTCCATAAAGGATTAGGTAGAGAAGCTCCTCAAAGCATGTTTCATCTATCTGGTTCCACTTATGAAATGGGTTTTGAACGTTGTTTTGGTTAACAAAAAGAAAGGGACCATCCAAGTATGTATGGATTTTAGGGATTTGAATAAGAATTGTCCCAACGACAACTTCCCAACATCGTTTATTGATCAAATTATTGATGAGTGTGCTGGTAGTGAGATCTTCTCCTTTATGGATGGATTCTCTAGCTACAATCAGATCCAAATTAAACCCTAGAATCAACATAAAACCTAGAGATCTTCTCCTTGGGGAACTTTTGCATACCATAAAATACCTTTTGGTCTTAAAAATTTTGGGGCTACATTCCAGCAGGCCATGACCTTTTCTTTCCATGACATGAAACACATTGTTGAGGAATCTTTGGATGATCTAGCTACTCATTCTCATCATAGAGTTGATCATCTAGATCACCTCCACTGTGTGTTCTAGATATGTCATTATTATTGCATCCAATTGAATCCACACAAATGCATTTTTTGTGTTACTTCAGGGCGTCTCCTTGGTTTTATCATTTCAAACAAAGGGATCATGATGGACCCTTTAAAGGTTGAGGCAATAGTTCAGTTGCCTCCCCCATGTACTATTCATCAACTTCATAGTCTCCAAGGAAAATAGAATTCCCTTCATCGTTTCATCGCTAACTATGTTGAGATCACTATGGGTTTCATGCATTTTCTGAAAAAAGGGGTCCCCTTCGAATGGGATACTTACATGCAAAGATATTTTGATACATTAAAAAAGGATTTAATGTCTACCCCTCTCCTTAGTCTGCCCGATTTTACTCATGACTTCTTGGTGTACCTGATGGCGTCTGAATCGACCATAGGTATGGTTTTGGTGAAAGAATATGATGCACTTATTGAGCATGTCATTTATTATTTGAGTCATAGTTTGGTCAACGTTGAGTTGTGATATTCACATGTTGAGAAACTGGTTTTGGCGGTTGTTCACGTTGTCCAAAGACTCTAGTATTACATTCTCCTCCATAAAACTATTATTATTGTGGATGTTAATCCCTTCTAGTATGTCTTGACTCATCATATCATCAGTGGGAAATTCAACAAATGGATTGCCATTTTGCAACTTAGAGTTCATTTTTTCCCCAAATCCAAAAAGTCACTTGTTTTTTGTGGAATTGATGTTAGAGTTTCCTAGGGAAGATAAAGACGAAATTTTTGAGGACTCATTTTCAAATGAATCCATCTTCCTAATATCTTTTTCTAATCCTTGGTATGGATACACTCTTATATATCTCGAGACTTTTAATTTCTCCTCACATTATTCGAGAGAGGAGTGACAACACATTCGCCATCAAGAGAAAATATATCTCATCATTGGTGATACCTTATACTGTCATGGTGTAGACTCGATTTTACGTCGTTATGTCACTCATGAAGAAGTTGATTTTTTTTTTAAATGACTCATAGTGGGTCATGTGGAGTTCATCTATCTGGGTTGGAAACAACCCAAAAACTCTTACATGCCAGATATTTTTGTCCTACGATCTTTAAATA
This sequence comes from Picea abies, assembly GCA_900067695.1. Lineage (NCBI taxonomy): Eukaryota > Viridiplantae > Streptophyta > Pinopsida > Pinales > Pinaceae > Picea > Picea abies. The sequence continues at coordinate 6,977 of CBVK0101254323.1, forward strand.
TTGTATCGAAGAAGTCAATAGATGTCATCAATGTCAAGTTTTTACTCGTAATATGCACGTGCATCCTGCTCCACTTTTTCTAGTCATCATCATTGGCCTTTTTACTAAGTGGGGTGTTGATTTTATAACATGCCTCCTACCTTTGGCTAGGGGGCATTATTACATCATCGTGGTCGTCAATTACTTCACAAAGTGGGTAGAATCCATGCCTGCTTTTTCAAGAGATGGTGAGACTATTGTGCTTTTTATATTCAATCAAGTTATTACCCAGTTCGGTGTTCCAAAAGAGTTTGTCAGTGACCATGGCAGTCACTTCCATAACAAAATTATGTCAGAGCTCACATCAAAATTCGGTTTTAGACAGGATCATTTGTCTCCATATTACCTGTAGGTGAATGGCTAAGTAAAGGTCATCAATAACTCTCTCAAGACCATTCTTCAGCATACCATCAACGTGAGTAAGCCTAACTAGCACATCATGCTCTATCTAGCTTTATGGGCATACCGAACTGCGGTTAAGACTGCTACTAGATTTTTGTTGTTCCAACTCTTTCATGGATTAAAGGTAGTCTTACCAATTGAATGTGAAATACCTTCGCTTAAGATCATCATAGATATTCTACCCAACTCTTTTGAGTTAGAAGTGTGTCTTTTGCACTTGGAACATCTTGACGAGGAGTTTCATGATGTCACCACTATGAATGAGGCACATAAGAAATGAGTTAAGAGTCAATATGAAAAATCTGTGCACCCAAGGATCTTCTCTGAAAGAGGCTTTGTTTTGGTCTATGACCAAGACAAAGTTGTCTTGGGGGCAGGCAAGTTCAATCTATTATGGCATTTCCCTTACATTGTGAGACATACCCTTTGGAAAGGAGCCTAAGAGTTGGAGGATTTTTAAGGAAATGCACTTTCGCAGCCCAGAAATGAGATCTATATTAACAAGTATTACACTTGAGCATTCACGCTTAGGTGTTACACTTGTAATTATTGTACATTGTTGTATTTAGTATTAGTGTAGATCTCATTTTGTGTTAGTGGTTCTTATGGTGCTTATGGTGCTTCTGCTTGGTTGGCAGATGTCACGGGATTATTCGGTGTTCATAGGGTTCATCAATGGCACTATCCATCACACTTGGAACCTTACTTCTGGAATTTGGTTGATCTATTCGCCCATAGGCCAATTGGTCATTTCTGGAGGTGATTTTCTAGGCTCGTCTAATAATAATGTGGTTAAATATAGTGTTGTTGTTGAACTGCTTTGTGACGACATTGTGCATGGCATTCAATCCTTAGAAGTTTTCTTGGATGCTTAGTTGATAGTGTCTCAGCTAAATGGTGAATTTAATATTCGCAACCCTATGTTACATCATTGTTTCCTTTGGGTACATTTGTTGGAGCGTCATTTTTATTATATCACTTATATTCATGTTCCAAGAAATTACAATTCATAATGTGATGCATTTGCTAACTATGTGTTAGATTGGCACTTATATCATTCACATTGATCAAAATCACAAATAATCATACATGTATATAATAAAATATAGGAACATTGCCATTAAGGAAAAAATATCATATGTATCTATAAAAAGGGAATCATGTTACAAAGAAGGCTTTTAGCCTCGAATATCCATCTATAAGGACAAATAATACAAAAAATAAAAATATCTCATCATCAATGTCCTGAGGGCCCAACCCTTCGCTTGATGTGTCTCTCGTAGCATACCAAGACATTGGCTAGACACTGAAAGAGCCACACCCATGCTTGTGGTAACCCAACTACATTCCACTGCATCTGCTCTGGTAGATCCTCTATGTGTATCATTAGCATAGGGCATACCAATCTATCCAGGTTCCTCTGGAAATTATCTAATACTAAATCCACATATCCATGTGGTTGGTCATCACAACCACATTAACCATGTCGAGGGAACCCCTTAGGTAGTCTCAGTCCCACATCTGAATAATCGAATAATCAAATCATTATCTTGATTCACACCAAAAATATTTACTTCTTAAAATCATAAAATATAAAAATCAAATAATTAAAAAAGATTTTATACCAATATCTTCTAGGCACTTCCAAGAGGAATGGTCATTTATCGATCATTGAGATAATATATCCAGTTGTCCTCTTCACTACCTTGGGAGTACCTCATTCCACCTCACCATTTCACCATATCGGCTGTAATGAGGATAGATATCCACCTCAGGACTCAACATTGGCACTCTCTCAAAGAAAAAAGTGCACAAGAGGCTTCCAAAGCCGAAGTTCTTCATATTTCTTGTTTGCAGCTTGTCAATTGAGCCTTCATGCACATCAGCAGTGAAGTACTCTAGTCATATATAACAGGTCTCAAACATTCAAATTCATAAAACATCATCGTTCTTGAAGCTTTATGTAATGATGCATATCCTGCAATCTGAACAATCATCAAGATGATGATTTTAAGGCTAAGGCTCTCTAATTGTTTTATTGTGAATTGGCTCCCAACCTTTTTTATCTCAGTCGAGCAATAAAAATCAATGTATTCATTGATTGTTAGACCAATGGATCATTTTCCTTTAAAATTTACCACATCACCTCGACGGGATAGTCCTGTAAGAAAATATATATCCTCAGTCTCAATCTTCAAGGATTTCCCATTGATCATGAAAGCATCTGCTTTAGGCTCCCAGTAATTGATCAGTGTTTCTAGTAATCTTCGTTGTGCCCTAATCATGTTGCAATGGAAGAATTCATAAAATATAAATCACCTGAGGGATTCTTGGGCCTCCTATTCATCCATGACCTCATTATCCACATCTTTGTGCTCTCTTTCCCTCCATTCAATCACCATCCTGCAAAAAAGTCAAATTATTGACTAAGAATTTTTTTATTTTTGAAAGCTTACAAAGATGTACGTGACTTCCTCTTAGGACATTTGTGTACATACATGATTGTCACTAGAAGGGATTGCATACATCTTTCCATGTATGTGACTCATGTTGAATAAGGCCACGTACATGATCGTCTAACCTAAAAAATGCATCAAAAACTCAAAAAATCATTAAAATCAAAAAACTTTTGGATGAAAATGGAGAGGGAATGGTTTATTACTTGTTCCAAGAGGTTTCAAGTTCCAAGACCTGTGCGTCCCAAACCAGTGCTCATAAGGTTGAAAGGTAAAAAGGTATCCAAGTGCTCTCTATGTGGTAAAAAGTAAAATGGTATAGTAAAAATGTGTTTTTCAACTATTTTAACCCATTTTTTCTATGTTTTTACATAGTTTTTATCCATTTTAACATTTTAATGTTGTTTCGACTAATTAAATTCCCTAGATACATTTTGTTATGTATTTTCCTATAGAGGTGTCTCTTTATCATAGGTGTTGTTACATATATTGGTGTTTTTCAACTTCTTCGGTAGGTATTGTGTTCCTTACTAACATATAGGGTAGGTCTCATTTCACCTGCACAATCCATTTATACATATCGATCACATATTTTCCATAGGGTCAACCCCGTTCATGGTGGCATTATACCTTCAATCTTCTCTAAAGGTGTCATTTACATATGGTAGAGCTTACATGTTGGGCCCTTCATTTTTGGATTTGAAGTTGCACAAGAAGGACTATAGTCCCAATTTTGGTTTAACATGAGTTGCGAAAATCTATAGAAGAAGTTGGACATTGGAGCAAGTAAAAGTAACATAAATCAGTTGCGAAAAGGGGTAGCGCAACACCATTAAGGAAAAATCGGTTACAACAGAAATAGAAAGCATGTGAGCCCAAAGCCAGAAGATCCCACTCAGCCTATATATCAAATGAATACTATTGTAAAAGGGTTATTGGTCCTGTCGAATTGGGTTGGTTAGTGTTGATAGGTTGGATTTTGTTGTTGTGAATCAAAGGTTGTACTTTGTAATCTATATGCCATTTTGGGTAGAAAGAGCTCTGCGACATGAGTCCAAAGTCAAAAGTTTGTAACAGAGTACCAAGTTGTATCTCTGAGATTGTGTTTGATAAGTTATGAAGATAATAGATGAAGAAGGACCCGAAATTTTGAAATATAATGTGTCATACTATCTTTATTCTTATGCATTGTATATTTACAGTACTTCTTTATGCTTGATAAGCTCAATATGATGTCTTTGTGTATGAATGTTTTTTGTAACTTAAGTATCTTCAGTTCTTGTATGCAAGAGTTCAGATTTGTTCTGTAATTGGTTTATCTTGCACAAGATCATGGTGAATATTGAAGGTTCTGGGAACCCACCCAAGTATTCTCCTTTCCCTTCCCTATCCTTTTGTCTTGGTTTCACTTCGGGTGAGACTTATTCTCTTCGGAGGAGATGAAAATTTCAGTGCTCTAGACTCTTTTTCTTTAAAAATAATATTATCAAGAGCATTGCTTACTTCTTGAAAACAGTTATGAATAATCTCTACTTGGGAGATTACTCTCTGTTGTTCGGATTCTATCTTCGCAGTATTTCCAGTGACTGGTCCTAAAAAACTTTCAAATCTATAACCTGGCCTTTTATTGAATTCAATTTATCCTGTAGTTGTCATACTGATTCTTCTTGCCAAATAACCTGTATTTGGCTAGTCTGCATCTTCTCATTCATCTCGTCTAGACTTGACTTAAGCAATTGAATTTCTTGCTTGTCGACAGCTCTGGCCTGCTCTAGGCCTTTATTTATTTCTTCTTTGAAATTTTTCTCAGTATCTTTTAGTTGGTTTTGCAACTGGACTATCCTGTGGTTACTCTGTTTCAACCTTGTTCTCATATTGTCAATGATGAATAGATTTGTTGCCAGAGCTCCCATGGAGCCCGCTACCTATGTAGAAAAATCTCCCTCTTCCAAGTTTTTCCCATCAACCAGCACCCTGTGTTTCTTTACCATGCCACCTTCTCTCATATACATCTCATGTTTAATACAACCTTCCTCTTTTTACTAAAGAAGTAATCAAAGGGAGGTATTTCTTCTCTAGAGATAGGGTCGAGGTCACTAGCATATATGACTCTTATCTGAGGGATCCCAAAAGTAAACTATAAAGGGGTCAAGGAAGTGATGGGATTACCCAACTCTGTGGATTTCATTTCCCTTGTTGTCTTGGGGGTATCAACATGAATAGTAGATGATGAAGGTGGGGTAGATTGACTGGACTCGGGAGGTGTCCCAGACCTTCTTTCTGTTTCTTCTCCTGGATTCTACGTCTATGGCATTTCTTTGTTTTGTGAAGATCCTTCAGCCCCCTGTAGATTTTCCTCATTGCCTGCATTATCCTGGGCTTTCTGTCCAAAGCCTGGGGGAATGTTTTCTTGCTCCGGGGGAGGTGTTGTTGCTTCGCCCTGAAATACCTTGGGTAAACCACTTCATTTGTGTCTCTGGAAGGTTAGAAGACTGGTTTGCAAGTCGGGTGGTAATGTTTGTACCATGTCTAACACCTCCTCATAGGTTTTGAACCCTTTGAAAATGTCATCGCGAGGGGATTCCTCATGTTCAAACGCTTTCATGCCACAGTGAGCCATGTGGCTTCCCACTATTTGATAAGGATCGTGTTTCCTGTGTTCGAGATCCACCAACTTGACCTCCTCTAGAGCTGCAACTTCAACCTTGGAATGACCCAGGTTGAGTAGAGAAAACCTTCCAATTCTGTACGGGAAAAACTAGCCAAAAATTCTTTTGAGCTGTCTTTAGTTCTATCCCAATACCGCATGTTATTATTTGATGAGCTACCTCCCTGCACACCAGTCAGTCAAGGAGGAATTTTGAAAGTGCATGAGGAGGGATAAAACATCCGAAAACCCTAATATATGAGAAATTATCCTCAATAAACCAATCGGAAACTGCCTTGAGGTTTTCTATGACCGACTCTGAAATATGGGGAGGTGTACAGCCATATAGCATCTGATGCACCGATATCACCACAAAATAAAAAACCTCGTAAAAAGAATCCTTAGCATTTTATTCCCACAACTTAGAATGATATTCATGAATAGGTTCAGTGCAGGTCGGGTTCCAACTCTAATTCATCAAATGGAATGGAGTCGTGAAACATATAGCGCCCATGATATATGCCGACATGTAAAAGGCTACTGGTCAACCACTGGATCTCATGATTTGATACTCCATAACCTCCTTAGCTAGGTTATATGATAGAATTTTGTTC
>CBVK0101254327.1:0-10950 GCA_900067695.1 Picea abies
ACTAGCTTTATGATGACTTATTAATACAAGTAACTCTTAATTGACTTGGATATGGGGCATTAATGAGATTACAAACAAAATAGCCCATGTTCAAAATATTTGAGGCCTTATTTAATATATGTGGCAATGTAGAAATCATCATAAAACTACATTATTACACAACTACGAACTTGAATAAAAAGTAGCTCATCAACATAGATTTATTTGCATATAAAAATACATGTGTTTAGGTACACAACAAGATACATTTTCATTGACTGAGCTAACGAGACAAAGGATTGATTGTGCTTCAATAGCTAAAAATTTATAAGGAGATGAAGGGTCAACTTCTTTTCATTAGCTAAAGGTTTATAATGAGATGGAGGGTCGACTTCTACACTTAGTAAGATAAAGGTTAATAAAGCAACAAAAGAGATAATAAAGATAATATGTAACTACTAAAGATTAATAAGGTAGCAAAAGAGATAATAAAGATAAGACCTAACTCTCTAAAAATCTTACCCATTTAGCTAAGAAAACTTAATTGATTTGTTGGTACGAAAGCATGCAAAGGTACATGGCAAATATTTTATGCAAGTCCTTGCAAAGCCCCTTAAATTCACGAAGGTGTTTTTATAACATATTGGTATGCGATAATGAATTGATAATAAGTTGTTAGGTAATCACTCAGACAAATAAGACACATTACAAGGCCATTCAAATGGAGAGTTGGCATCACATTGATACTTTTTTGTTCAATGTTCATTGATGGTTGATAAGGAGATTGAGGGTTGACTTTCTTTCGTTAGCTAAGAGTAAAGAAGGAGATATATGGAGGGATGAATTAGAATGGGGCCTCTCAAAACTATACTAAAATGCCCCTAATGCCCTAATGAATAGATAAACCCTTCCAAAGTATATTTGGAATGTTTTATGTGTTTTATGTTTTTTCGAGTTGACTCCAAGTTAAAGGGTTGAGTTTAAGTTGACTCCAACTTGAAAGGATTGTCAAGTCCAAGTCACCTATGAATTTGAATACTTGGTGAGGAATGAGCGACCTCTATAAGCATAGCTAGTTGCAATTGCCACATTGCAAGGATGAAGAGAGTGAGAAGGTTCACGTGCATAATTTTGTAGATTTTATATTGAACCTCCTTATATCATGTAAGATATACAACAAGTGGGGGAACAAGGAAGGTCAGTGCATGGGGATAGCTCTAAAGATGAATAAAAAGGGTAAGATAGATGAACATGAAGGACGAGCCAAAAAAATGACTCAGATTCAAAGGTAAGGGAAACACATGTGCCTTACACTAAACTTGTGTCATCATCATGACTAACACTCCAACTTGCTCCTAGACCACCACTGATCCAAAATGGATCCAGGAAGGCCCAAAAATCAAATTTCTTGGAATCAGATGAAACCAATGCCATTGCGTCCGGCTCATTGCGTTGATTTCAGCCATATAATTTTTTTCACAAATGGAGTCATGTGCAAAAGTTATCACGTTCTGATCAATTTCCCAAACAGGCAAAAAACATCAACTTGGTCAAAGTCAACAGGCCATACTGCGGATGTAAGCAGTACGACAGTTGACGTCGACAGGACATGTGGCAACACCGGGAGGTAACATGTGTCACTCGATTTTGGCATTTTCGGGCTGAGTTGGACCAATATAGAATTGACACATGGTAGTGTATGGATGACACATGGCAGTCCATACATGATGTGGCCCAATGATATGCTGACACATGGTAGTACGAATGACAAGTGGGTTGTACAAAAGCTGACGTGGTAGTACAAACGACAGGTGGGTTGTACAAAAGCTGATGTGGCAGTTAACAGGCAGGCGATGTGGCAATACGGATGTTGACATGGCACGACACGTGGTTGTACGGTAGTTGACGTGGTAGTTGTCTGTGCATGCTGACAATGCGTTGATTGTACCGTACAGATGAATCACAGGGTGATACGTGGCCCAATCAAAGGGCACCATGTGGCACCCCGAATTTAGCCAATGTTGGTTGGGTCAAAAAAATTTGTTACCCGCGCAAATTGAACGCCCGACCTCCACTTACACAGCGTCTTCGCAACCACTATCAGATCGTCCGAACTGCAGTTGGGTCTTAACCCCTATCCGAAACCGTGGCATTTTTTTATGGGTGGTGGCATGGTTAGGGCTAAGCCCCAGTCGGCGGGGGCCAACTCAAGGCCACATGGCACCCCACGTGACCACAACTATACACTAGGAGCAGAGGGGGGGTCACTTTTAATACGATTCTCATAATAATACCTCTATATGAACACAATGCTAAGGCATTAATGCTTATAACTAACACCTACTCACTAATTTTATGATGACTTATTAACTCTTAACTGACTTGGAGATGGGGCATTAATGAGATTACAAACAAAATAGCTCATGTTTCAAAATATTTGAGGCCTTATTTAATATATGTGGCCATGTATAAATCATCATAAAACCCCATTATTACAAAACCGATCTTGAATACAAAATAGCTCATCAACATAAATGCATTTGCATGTGGTGGAGAGCGGGGGGGGGCGCTTTTAATACAATTCTCATATTAATATCTATCTACCAACATAATGCCAAGGCATTGATGCTTATAACTAACACCTACCCACTAGCTTTATGATGACTTATTAATACAAGTAACTCTTAATTGACTTGGAGATGGGGCATTAATGAGATTACAAACAAAATAGCTCATGTTCAAAATATTTGAGGCCTTATTTAATATACGTGGCCATGTATAAATCATGATAAAACTACATTATTACACAACTGCGAGCTTGAATAAAAAAGTAGCTCATCAACATAGATTTATTTGCATATAAAAAAAATGTGTTTAGGTACACAACAAGATACATTTTCATTGACTGAGCTAACGAGATGAAGGATTGACTTTGCTTCAATAGCTAAAAATTTATAAGGATATGAAGGGTCAACTTCTTTTCATTAGCTAATGGTTTATAATGAGATGGAGGGTCGACTTCTAAACTTAGTAAGATAAAGCTTAATAAAGAAACAAAAGAGATAATAAAGATAAGATGTAACTACTAAAGATTAACAAGGTAGCAAAAGAGATAATAAAGTTGAGACCCAACTCTCTAAAAATCTTACCCATTTAGCTAACAAAACTTAATTGATTTGTTGGTACGATTGCATGTAAAGGTACATGGCAAATATTTTATGCAAGTCCTTCCAAAGGCCCTTAAATTCAAGAAGGTGTTTTTATAACATATTGGTACGTGATAATGAATTGATATTAAGTTGTTCAGTAAACACTTGGACAAATAAGACACATTACAAGGCCCTTCAAATGGAGAGTTGACCTCATATTGATACCTTTTTGTTCAATGTTCATTGATGGTTGATAAGGAGATTGAGGGTCGACTTGCTTTCATTAGCTAAGAGTAGAGAAGGATATATATGGAGGGATGACTTAGAATGGGGCCTCTCAAAACTATACTAAAATGCCCCTAATGCCCCAATGAATAGATAAACCCTTCCAAAGTATATTTGGAATATTTTGTGTGTTTTATGTTTTTTCGAGTTGACTCCAAGTTAACGGGTTGAGTTTAAGTTGACTCCAACTTGAAAGGATTGTCAAGTCCAATTCATCTATGAATTTGAATACTTGATGAGGAACGAGCGACCTCTATAAGCATAGCTAGTTGCAATTGCCACATTGCAAGGATGAAGAGAGTGGGAAGGTTCACATCCATAATTTTGTAGATTTTATGTTGAACTTTCTTATATCATGTAAGCCTGGGGGAACAAGGAAGGTCGATTCATGGGGATAGCTCTAAAGACGAATAAAAAGGGTAAGCTAGATGAATATGAAGGACGAGCCAAAAACACGACTCAGATTCAAAGGTAAGGGAAACACATGTGCCTTACAGTAAACTTGTGTCATCATCACGACTAACACTCCAACTTGCTCCTAGACCACAACTGATCCAAAATGGATCCAAGAAGGCCTAAAAATCAAAGTTCTCGAAATTGGATGAAAACAAGGCCATTGCATCCGGCTCACCATGCAGATTCCAACCATATAATTTTTTTCGCAAATGGACACTGTATGCGAAAGTTATCGTGTTTTGATCGATTTCCCAAATAGGCAAAAAAGTCAAACTGGTCATACTCAATAGGTTGTACTGCTAACATCAACAATACGACAGGTGATGTCAGCATGATACGTGGTAGTACCAGGAGGTGACACGTGTCACTCGATTTTGGCATTTTTGGGTTGAGTTTGACCAGTGTGATATTGACACATGGCAGTGTATGGATGACACGTGGCAATCCGTACATGATGTGGCCCAATGACTGGCTGACACATGGAAGTACAGATGACATGTGGGTTGTACGGAAGCTGACATGACAGTTGACTAGGCAGGTGACATGGTAGTATGGATGTTGATGTGGCACGACATGTGGTTGTACAGTAGTTGATGTGGCAGTTGACTGTGCATGATGATTATGCGCTGATTGTACCGTACAGACAAATCAGAGGGTGTAATGTGGCCCAATCAGAGGGCACTACGTGGCACCCCAGATTTAGCCAATGTTGGTTGGGTAAAAAAAAAAAATTTACTTACGGGAATTGAACGCTTGACCTCCACCTACATAGCGTCTTCGTAACCACCGACGAATCGTCCAGGCTGTAGTTGGGTCTTAACCCCTATCCGAAACTGTGGCATTTTGTTATGGGTGGTGGCATGGTTAGGGCTAAGCCCTAGTCGGTGGGGGCCAATGCAGGGCCGCATGGCACCCCACGCTACCAACACTATACACTAGGAGCGAAGGTGGGAGGCGCGTGGAGTTGAAGGACCAAGGCACATGACCCATACAACCAGTGCATCAAATACCAGGGGCTAAAGACCAGCGTGCCAACCCAACTCGAGGCCATATGGAAGCGTCCATATGACCAGGAGCCCGGGAGAAGGGGGCTATGCCCTAATTTTTTCCAATTATGGGTTTTTAGCTATATGTTAAGATTTTTATTGATTTTTATGCTGTTGTTGGGGGATTTTAGCCATTATTGGAGGATCTGGAGCCCGATTTGAGGCCAGATTTTGGGACGAAGTTGGGAGGAGGATACCAAATCAAAATCTATATAAACCAAGGATTCTTAGAAGCATTAGAAAATTTCATAACAAGAGAAATGTTGAATATTTTGAAAGCCAAAGCCATTTTTATGCAGGGAAGCCATTGAGGAAGGAAACTTTGCAGGCCAATTCCGGGAGCTACGCTCAACTGTTTTCAGTGTAGTCAGTTGTGTTGGATTGTTGAGGTCGAGCAAAACATAGCCAGACCAATTTTTAATCCTTTTTACACTTTTTGGATGTATTTTTGAAGCATTGAATAGAATTAAGAAAGCCTCACCAAGCCTCACCCACTGAGACAAAGGCCCAAAGACGTAGGCAATCTTGTCGAACTCCCTTAACAACTTTGTTATTATAGTTTTTTGTTCTCTTGGATTATGTTCTAATCTACATTTCATTATGATGGATGCTATAACATCTCTTTAAGTTCTTCTTCTTTCATTAATTCCTAATTGGTAAATGAACACATGCTTAAAACTTAACCTAGTCTTTAAAGATCAATTTTGGATCAAGTGGTGTCAAAGCGGGTTGACAATTGGTTTTTGAGTTTACATGATTACCATGGAAAAGTCGAGTTGTGGTGAAGGCGATCTTGTAGCAGGGGATCCCGAGATTGGATCGAGAAAGAGGACTTCTCAAAGTCAGGAGATGGCATCGGAAGAAGGCATGTCTCAGAACGAGATAGAGTTGCAAAAGACTTTATTCGCCATGTCTGAGATGGTAAAGGTATTATATGAGGATTACTTGAAACAAAAGAGGCCTTTCCAAGGGGAATCTTCCAAACAAGGCAAAAGTGAAGAAGGAGAGGATCCTCCTAAACTTCCTCCTTCACCTCCTTCTTCTTCATCAACTTCTTCTTCTTCAAGTACAAGTTCCAAATCCATCACAAGAAAACATTCCCATAAACATAAACATGATATGCCTTTACTTAAGCTTGATGTGAAATTTGAATTTCCCATGTATGATGGTGAAGTCAATGCTGAGAGGCTTGATAACTAGGTCAGACATATGGAAGTTTATTTTAGTGTGCAACAAATCAAGGATGAGGCAACTCAAATCAAGTTGGCATCACTTCGTCTTGCAGGCACAACACTCATCTAGTGGCAAAGTAAGTTGCAAAATGGCACGCAACAACTTGGTAAAGTATTTCCATCATGGCAAGATTTTGTTTTTGCACTTAGAAAGCAATTTTATCCTTTGGGTTATAAATTGAAGGCTTTAATTGAATGGCAAAGTCTTAAACTAAGAAAGGGATAAACAATGCAAGAATACACAGATGAATTTCGTCAAATGGCATTAATGTTGAATATTCCATTACATACCCAAGAAACTCTTATGAAGTATATAGGAGGTTTTCCTACACATATTCGTAACACTGTATTTATGTTTGGACTTACTAATCTTGATGAGGTTTATGTTCAAGCAACATACATTGAAGCAGGGAAAAAAGGAGTTGGTGTATCAGGGGAATCGTCTTCAAGGAAAGAGGACAAAAGGAAGGGGAATGGAAAGAAAGCAAATTCAACGACAAGAAAAGAACATAAGTTGTCTCGCAAGCATTGAAAGAAAGAAGGGCATGATGATGACCATTGTTGGAAATTGCATCCAGAGAAGAGACCGAAGTGGTTCAAAGAGAGGAAAGGGAGGCAAACAGTTGCAACAACAACACGACCAATAAACTTGGGATATGATTCAGGTGATGAGACTAAGATCACAACAGTTGCTTTGACAGGTAAAATTGGTGATGGATATGATTCTAGAAGTAAATTGATTCACATAAGGGTGATAATGAAACATTAAGATCGATACATAGATAGATAGTGGACCTCAACCTAACTTGATTTCAAAGGAAGTGGTTAAACCATTGGGATTAAACACTAAGATGCATCATAAACCTTACTCACTTAAATGGATAAGCAACAATCACAAATTGCACATAACAAAGAAATGCACTTTAAAGTTTTCAATTTCATCAAAGTTTGTGGATGAGGTAACGTGTGATGTGGTGCCACTCAATGAATGTGGAATGATCTTAGGCAACCCTTATTTGTATGATCGCAAAACAATATTCAACAAGGAACATAATCAATATCACTTAACTGAAGAAGGAAATTAATATGTTGTACATGCTCATCACTTAAAAGCAAATCAATTGCTTCAAACAATGGAACAATTAAGGAAGGAAACTTATGCAAGCAACACCCCTATAATTGTGCCAAGTAAAGCAAATGATCTTAAGCATGAACATTAGATGGTTGTAGAATGGAAGTTCAATCATAGTTTTCTTCAAGATAAGCTAATGTCGTGAAAGTACTTCAAACATATTAGCTCATTTGCATTCATATTTTCGATGTTATCGTTGCTAATGTTTTCAACATGGATGGTAGTGGCTTCAGTAAGATGTGAAAGAGTACAAGTGGCTAAAAATACGATGTCAGTTGCCATGGTTGTTTTCCAATTGATTATGATGAGAGAGGTGCACAAGATAGAGTTTAAGGACAGGGGACAAGTGGGGTGGCCTATCCTACAATTAATGACTAGTTAATACCCTTTTGGAGGACCAAAAGGTCTTAGTGGGGACGCATGATCCAAAATGGATCCAGGAAGGCCTAAAAATCAAAGTTCTTGGAATTGGACGAAACTAACGCAATTGTGTTCGTCTCGTCGTGCTAATTTCGACCATATATTTTTTTTCGTAAATGGAGGTCGTATGGGAAAGTTATCGCGTTCTGATCGATTTCCCAAACAGGTAAAAAAAGTCAAACTGGTCAAAGTCAATAGGCCATACTGCTGACATCAGCAGTACGACAAGTGATGTCAACATGACATCAACAAGACACATGGCTGCACCAAGAGGTGACAAGTGTCACTCATTTGGCATTTTCAGGCTGAGTTGGACCAGTACGAAATTGACACGTGGTAGTGTACGAATGACATGATGACACGTGGTAGTACGAATGACATGTGGGATGTGTAGAAGATGATGTGGCAGTACAGATGTTGAATTGGTACAACACGTGGCTGTACGGTCGTTGATGTGACAACTAACTGTGCATGATGATTGTGCATTGATTATACCATATGAAGGAATCACATGGTGACACGTGGCCTAATCAGAGGGCACCACGTCCCACCCTGGATTTAGCCAATGTTGGTTGGGTCAAAATAATTTGTTACCCGCGGGAATTGAACGCCCTACCTCCACCTACACAGCATCCTCGCAACCACCGACGGACCATCCAGGTTGCAGTTGGGTCTTAACCCCTATCCTAAACTGTGGCATTTTGTTATTGGTGGTGGCATGGTTAGGGCTAAGCCCTAGTCAATGGGGGCCAGCGTAGGGCCACATGGCACCCCACACAACCAAAACTATACCAGGAGCGGAGGGGGGGCGCTTTTAGTACGATTCTCATAATAATACCTCTCTACGAACACAATGCTAAGGCATTGATGCTTATAACTAACACCTACTCACTAACTTTATGATGAGTTGTTAACTCTTAACTGACTTCGAGATGGGGCATTAATGAGCTTACAAACAAAATAACTCATGTTCAAAATATTTGAGGCCTTATTTAATATATGTGGCCNCTCATGTTCAAAATATTTGAGGCCTTATTTAATATATGTGGCCATGTAGAAATCATCATAAAACTACATTATTACACAACTACGAGCTTGAATAAAAAATAGCTCATCAACATAGATTTATTTGCATATAAAAAAATTGTGTTTAGGTACACAACAAGATACATTTTCATTGACTAAGCTAACAAGACGAAGGATTGACTTTGCTTCAATAGCTAAAAATTTATAAGGAGATGAAGGGTCAACTTCTTTTCATTAGCTAAAGGTTTATAATGAGATGGAGGGTTGACTTCTACACTTAGTAAGATAAAGCTTAATAAAGCAACAAAAGAGATAAAAAAGATAAGATGTAACTACTAAAGATTAATAAGGTAGCAAAAGAGATAATAAAGATGAGACCTAGCTCTCTAAAAATCATACCCATTTAGCTAACAAAACCTAATTGATTTGTTGGTACGATAACATGTAAAGGTACATGGCAAATATTTTATGCAAGTCCTTCCAAAGCCCCTTAAATTCATGAAGGTGTTTTTATAACATATTGGTATGCGACAATGAATTGATATTAAGTTGTTAGGTAAACACTCGGACAAATAAGACACATTACAAGGCCCTTCAAATGGAGAGTTGGCATCATATTGATACCTTCTTGTTCAATGTTCATTGATGGTTGATAAGGAGATTGAGGGTCGAATTTCTTTTGTTAGCTAAGAGTAGAGAAGGAGATATATGGAGGGTTGACTTAGAATGGGGCGTCTCAAAACTATACTAAAATGCCCCTAATGCCCCAATGAATAGATAAACCTTCCAAAGTATATTTGGAATATCTCATGTGTTTTATGTTTTTTCAAGTTGACTCCAAGTTAAAGGGTCGAGTTTAAGTTGACTCCAACTTGAAAGGTTTGTCAATTCCAAGTCATCTATGAATTTGAATACTTGGTGAGGAACGAGCGACCTCTATAATAATAGCTAGTTGCAATTTCCACATTGCAAGGATGAAGAGACTGGGAAGGTTCACATGCATAATTTTGTAGATTTTATGTTGATCTTTCTTATATCATGTAAGCCATACAACAAGTGGGGGAACAAGGAAGGTTTGTTCACGGGGATAGCTCTAAAGACGAATAAAAAGGGTAAGCTAGATGAATATGAAGGACGAGCCAAAAACATGACTCAGATTCAAAGGTAAGGGAAACACATGTGCCTTACACTAAACTTGTGTCGTCATCATGACCAACACTCCAACTTGTTCCTAGACTACAACTGATCCAAAATGGATCTAGGAAGGCCTAAAAATCAAAGTTCTCGAAATCAAATGAAACCAGCGCCATTGCTTCATGCTCGTTGCGCTGATTTCGACCATATACTTGTTTTCGCAAATGGATGTTGTATGCAAAAGTTATCACATTCTAATCGATTTCTCAAACAGGCAAAACAAGTCAAACTGGTCAAAGTCAACAGGCCGTACTGTTGACATCACCAATACAACATGTGATGTCAGCAAGACACATGGTAGCACCAGGAGGTGACATGTGTAACTCGATTTTGGCGTTTTTGGGTTGAGATGGACTAGTACATAATTGACACGTGGCAGTTCGTACATGATGACACGTGGCAGTACGAATGACACGTGGGTTGTACAGAAGTTGGGGTGGTCGTTGAATGGGCAGGTGACGTGGTAGTACGGATGTTGATGTGGCACGACACATGGTGGTACGGTAGTTGACGCGACAGTTGATTGTGCATTGATTGTACTGTATGAACGAATCACAGGGCAACACGTGGCCCTATCAGAGGGCACCACGTGGCACCCCAGATTTAGCCAATGTTGGTTGGGTCAAAAAAAAAATTTGCCCGCGGGAATTGAACACCTGACCTCCACTTACACATCGTCTTCGTAACCACCGACGGACCGTCCGGGCTGCTGTTGGGTCTTAACCCCTATCCTAAACCATGGCATTTTGTTGTGGGTGGTGGCATGGTTAGGGATAAGCCCCAGTTGGTGGGGGCCAACACAGGACCACATGGAACCCCACACGACTAGAACTATACACCAGGAGTGGAGGGGGGGCACTTTTAGTACGATTCTCATAATAATACCTCTCTACGAACATAATGCTAAGGTATTGATGCTTATAACTAACACCTACTCCCTAACTTTATGATGACTTATTAACTCTTAACTGACTTGGAGATGGGGCATTAATGAGCTTACAAATAAAATAACTCATGTTCAAAATATTTGA
>CBVK0101254340.1:0-31111 GCA_900067695.1 Picea abies
GCCAGTTTCTGTTGTAGGAAAATCTCCCTGCGGACAGGTAGATCACCTCTAGAGCTTGACCTTAACCCTAGACAGAAAATTGCTTATCATGGACACTGACTTCATTTCAAATCTATCTAAACTAACACATGAGAAGGGAGGATGACAGAAGTACCTCTTAATCGACGTTTGTCCCTGCACGCTCCAAGTTGCGCTCCAATCCTTTGCTCCTCGCTGAGTTCTGCAGACAAACAAGATACGACTACTTCCTACTCTATTGATATTAGCTTGAAAAAAGATCTATCAATTAATGATAAGTTCATGTAACATCAGACACAAACTAGAAAAAAACAGGCCAAGCGTGTCATATTAATGGGAATAACGACAACAATACTTACAATCGTAGATGCGAATGTGACATCTTCATCAAGTCCCCTTCGTCTAACCCTTGCTCAAAATATCCACAACCTGGTTGATAGCAGCTTCATTGATCACTTCTCCTTTGCTGACTGAGTGTTTCCTATGAGATCATAGGTTTCATACTAGCAATTCTTCCCCCTTTCCACCATCATAGAGCCTGTTTATATAGGTTGAGAGGAGCTTAACCTCTTGAGTTATGTTTAGAACAAGTTGGGAACCTCCTCCTTAGATCAGGGATCTATTGATGAAACCAATAATTCAAGTACAACTGCCTCCTAATCTCGAAGATCCTTTCCTTATTCTCCTCACTGGGCTAACAACTGACCCAGATTAGGGAGCGCTCCTTCAAAGGGGCATTAGAGCGCTAGAACGCTCCCTGAGAGGCTTAAGGGGAGCGCTAGCACTTCAAAAGTGGGCAGCGCTCCTGCAGAGGGGTAAGGAAGAATTATAACGCTCCCTGAGGCCTTATGGGGGAGCACCAATGCTCCTAAGGCTGTTTCAAGGGAGCGTTCACCCTCAAAACTCTTGATTGGAAGCCCTTTTCAGGTGTTAAGAGTTGTTTGACTCCAGTGAACCAGTTCTCCTTCTTCAAACCAAGTACATAAGATGTTTTAAGTGTCTCCTTAGTGTCATCATCATGGCAGTATGATTCAACAACATTTGCGACACTTGCAACCAACTTGCGACACTTGCGAAAGTTGTAAGGAAGTTGCGACACTTACGACAATTGAGAGGAATATGCGACACTTATCCAGTTGAGTGATTTTAATATGTAACAGCCTTGTATTCCTGAGAATTTTGAGCTATCCTTAGCCACAGTGGTGAGTTTCTTTTTGTAATTGGAAAGCGTCATTAACTTTTCATTTATAACTCTCAAACCGGGAAGGCCTTTCTTCTGTAGAGCTTTGATCTTGCTAAAAAATATTTGCACTCCTACGTCCATGGTCTAGACCTTTTCCTCCAGCTGTAGCATCAATCCTCTCTTGGTCAGGACCCTCTTGATCTCAAGGATGGTCTCTTTCCTATCTTCGATCTTCAAATCCTCCAGTTCCTCTCTAGTTTTGGAATTCAGAAATTTGATGATCTTAGCAGCTTCTGTGGGAATCTCTCCCAGTTATGCTCTTATCTCCTCGATAGCCTACTGACTTCTTTACACTAGCTCATTTTGCTCGAACATGATTTGTATCATCGGCCATATTTCATTCATGGACTTGGTGATATCCATCCAGACACTTTCTTTGACCTCAACAAGTGCTTTTCCTGCCACTATTTGCTTTTGAAGCTGTTGCAATTCCTGTTTAAGGTTGTCTGAAGTTTGTTTCTCCTTGGAGTAGCTAGTTTGGAAGGAATATTTGAGTTACTGAAGGTTCTCAATATCCTTTTTAAGTATGCTAATCTCTGTCTCTTGCAAATTCATCTCTTCCATGGATTTATCCAGTTCAATTGTTTTCTCCAGAGCTGTCAGTGGAGTTGCCAAGGGAATTTCTACTACAGACACTGTGCTCACTCCTATGAGTGGAACTACGCTCAGTGGAATGACTTCCATGGGATTTGACTGCTCCTCTTTCACTAGTTTTTCCAATTCCACTTCCAATTCCTTCAACTATGCATTCTGCTCCATGATCATCTTGAGCATCTCATCCTTTTCCCCTTCTGTCTCCACTATTTTGTTTGCCTGTGAATCTTCTATTGGTGACGGTCTCAACTATTTCCTTAGAGATGCTATATCGACATTTTTCTTTTTGAGCATCTCCTTGACTTATTTCACATTCGAGGGATCATATCGGATCTTTTTCTAACCTTAGTTGTGTATAGACATTGCTCAGAGATACCTATAACTTGGAGGCAGCAGTAGAAGCATTTTCCAATGTGGAGAAAACCATTTCTCCAGTTTTCCTATGCAGATCCATTTGATCAGCTGGATGCACATCTTTAGTCTAAAATTCGAATGTTTCCCTTTTGTAATCGGTGATTACTTTCAGGTCTGGCACCTATGCTTGTAGAAACACCATGTGCATTCTACCCTTCTCAATGTTGAATGTAGACAATAGTCTGTCTTGTGCAGTTGATGTTTTCTTCCAGAACTGAGCATACGTGTTGTTGGTTAGCGTCTGATTTTTCTTTTTGATCAGATCATACTTCTAAAAAATACTCAATTTTTTATCCAAATTATTTTCAACACGAAATGAGATCAGAGATATAATAAAGAAATGCACAGAGATATCACATATATTCAATAATATAACAAAAATGTATTAGATATGCAACCATAAACACAGATATACAATAATACATGATTTCTATTAATGAAAGAAATGTACAGAGACTGTAAAAATACAAAGTGAAAGACTCGCTAGAATGGTGGCATCTTATCTCTGAGAAGAGATGTGAAAGCTACTCGCATTCGCAAGAAGATGATTACAATGAGGCTCTGAAGGCCTTTTTACAATAAGCAGGAATGCCAAAACCCCTAGACATACAAAAACCTAACCATAGGAGATGAAGTGCCAAAAGTTATGTGGGTCCCGTTTGGGTAAGTGAGTACATCAACTTCCCGGGGTCGTAACTTTTGCATACGATATCCGTTTTAGGCATGTGATAGCTTGTTGGAAAGGTATCATCGAGGAGATTCATTTTTGGGGCTCAATCATGCCTTTGGATATCATTGAGAACCTATATCTTGAAAAACCTTCATTTGGGCCCTCAAAATAGCCCCGGAAGTTAAAACCTGCTAAAAATAGTAAATTGACAAAATTGTTAGAAAACTGTTTTGAACCATTTGGAAAAGGTGGGTGGCCACCGATATCCAGCTAGATCAATCCTCCCTCCTTAGGAAGAAATGGTGTCCATTGCATTGAGTTCCTGGGGGAGAGGGAAAATCATTTGTTGAATCTGCATCTTGGTGAGCTGCTTGTCTTGTTGGAGATGTTGCGCTGCTCGGTTTGTGGAAATCTGTCACAGACCTATTGAGGTTGAGGTTGTTCAACATTTGAGATACATGAGAGGATGATGTGTAGAAGGAATCTTTTCACTTTGCTACAACCTTGTCGACCTGCTTCTATTGGATAGAAGGTCCTTGGGGCATTGTTGTAGTGGTTGCAGTGTCCTTTTGTTCTCCTTTTGAATAGATTATGAAGAAGCTAAACTTTGCAGTATGAGATACTACCTTGCGACACTTTTTAGGTGGAACAGTAGTAGGAAATACCTCTAGTATTTTGTAGAGATATCCCCCCAAAGTAACAATGACACTACGTGTTCGAGACTCATAAACAGTATGGCGTCTCCACATATATGGTTGGCCCAAGAGAACATCACAGACATCCAGAGAACATCACAGACATCCAGTGGGGCAACATCACATAATACCTCATCCTTGAAGGGTTGGATGTCATATGACAATCGACACTATTGGTTGACACGAAGATCTTGTCCTTGTTGAAGCCACCCGATGTTGTATGGCTACGGGTGTGGTGTTGTCGACAATCCCAACTATTTGACAACCTTTGCTGAGATGAGGTTTTTCTGGCTTCCGCTATCAACAATAAAATGCAATGAGGCCCCCTTCACCCACATATGTAAATGAAAAAGGTGCTCCCCCTATTTAGGATCTGTTGGTTCTTCTGGTTGAATAGTTGTGCTTGCGACAATAGCAGTGGGGTCTGCATCAATGATCTGTCCTTTACCAGTATTTTTAGAATCAAATTTTGAATCAAGGTTCGGCTCCTTTTCTTTGATATCGGCCACCAATGAATGTTTTGAGTGACATTCATCGGTGTTGTGCTAGGGTATTTTGTGGAAATCACACCATTTTTTGGTGTCCTTCTTTGTCTTCTTGTGATCCTTCTTTTCCTGTGTCTTGGACTGGTTTTTGGGAGACTGTTTGTTAGGGTCATCTTTGTCATACTTTGGTTGTTGCGGATTTGCAGACCTGAATTCCCATTTGTTCTGGTGCTTTAATTTCTGCTCAATTTTAACAACATATCGATAAGCAGCACCGAGTGATGAGATGTCTAGAAAATCCATTTCATTCTGGATGTATCTGTGTAGAGCCCCATGGTATTTCAGAACCAAATGTCACTCGGAGTCTTTGATACCCAGCTTGGTGCGCAAGGTACATAAGGTATTGGTGAACTCAGGAACTACTTGTCCCCTCTCTAGCCACAGTGTGGTCCATCTCATGTACTAGTCCTCGTAGTTGCCAACAGGGTAATATTGTTCCTTTACAGCATCCACAAAAAAATCCCAAGTGGGATCGACCCCATATATTCCAGACTCCTCTATGGAACTTTTCTCCTAGTAAGTTTCCCACCAATGTTTGACATGAGGGAGAGCTTTAAGGAGTGCGAAGGTGATATTTTCTTTGTTAGAAAAATTGTGAACAGAGAAATAACCTTCTAGCAGAGTTAACCTTTTTCTAGGGCTTCTACATCTATCTATCCTTCAAATACAAGAATATCAAAATTAACTTGTACCTTGAAAGGTGAGGTGCCTCCAAAGTGGTCACTTGATGAAGTTGTGCTTGATGTTATCGACAAGAATTTAAGGATGTGGACAAAATTCTCCATCATTTCGTCCCTCTGTCACGTGAGAGATTTCTCAAGCAATAGATTGATAGGATCGTCTGCTCCGTCGTTTTTCTTTTCTTCCACCATTGAGGGTTTCTTGGGTGTGCGAGAGTGATTGTCTTCAAGAGAGACAAGCTCGAGACCCAACTTTCTATACTCGGACCTCGTCGGAGACATGCACTGAAAAAATGATCAAGAGCAGCCTACTCTGATACCACTGATCCAGATTATTTTCGGCATGAAATGAGATCGGAGATATAATAAAGAAATGCACAGAGATATCCCAGATATTCAATAATATAACAGAAATGTATCATAGATGCAACCATAAACATATATATACAGTAATACATGATTTCTATTAATGAAAGAAATGTATAGAGACTGTAAAAATACAGAGTGAAAGACTCGCTAGAATGGTGGTAGCTTATCTCTAAGAAGAGATGTGACGGCTACTTGCATTCACAAGAAGATGATTACAATGACTCTCTGAAGGCCTTTTTACAATAAGTAGGAATGCCAAAAACCCTAGACATACAAAAACCTAACCCTAGGAGATGAAGCGCCAAAAGTCATGTGGGCCCCGTTTGGGTAAGTGAGTACATCAACTTCCTGGGGTCGTAACTTTTGCATACGATCTCTGTTTTAGGTGCGTGATAGCTCGTTGGAAAGGTACCATCAAGGAGATTCATTTTGGGGGATCAATCATGCCTTCGACTATCATTGAGAACCTATATCTTGAAAAACATTCATTTGGGCCCTCAAAATGGCCTTAGAAGTTAAAACCTACTAAAAATAGTAAATTGCCAAAATTGCCAGAAACCTGTTTTGAGCCATTTGGAAAAGGTGGGTGGCCAAAAATATCCACCTAGATCAATTTTGGTCCTATTTTTCTCGACTGGTTTACTAGTGGAGTATTTGTAGGCTTCTTGGGCAACACTGTAGTCATGATTTGTTTGCTTCTTGTACTAAGGAGCAACCAATCAACCTCCATAGTTGTAGTGGTTTGAATTCCCTTTTCACCAGTCGTGTCAGGTGCCTGACTGGTTTTTGGCCTCTTGGTGTGTAATTGGAACTCTTCAGATGATACTTCAGTGATGGAATTTGAAGTTTCCTTCCTGGGCCTTTTCTCCTTGGGAGCCTGTGGTGTAGTCGTCTATGAGATAGTGACCGAAAGGTCCTGCTGTTATGTCTCAACCAGAGTGTTTGGTTCCCATTCTGTCTGGTTGGTGAACTTCTCTATCTTAGGCCTGGATGTACGAACATATGGGATATTCTTATTTTTAATTCTTATCTCTGAAATTATCTCACAGGGGTCATAATGCCATATGAAGTTAACGAAAAACTTCATCTCCTTTAACAGTATATTTGCTTCCTCCCAAGTGGCTCAGCTATTACAGATGAATGATCCTATTTTCCCTTTGATTCTAATTTGTTGCTTCTTTTTCAGAGACACAAAATGTATGTCATCTGAGTTGATCATTTGCCTTATGTATTTCAGGGAAAATATTCTCATGGGCAGATACTTGGGTAACTTGTATGGAGCCAATTCGCACTCATACACTTTGATCTCTATGTGGTCTTGGTATAGGTACCAGTCTCCTATTTTTGTGAGGTCTAAAAGGTGTAAGATCATCTAAATTACCTCATTTATTCTTGGCTCAGGTCTGCCACTGAGCATGCTCACCATGGGATGGTAGAACTACTCAATAAAATGTTTGAAGCTGAAATCTGTAGAGTTTTGTCTGAGCAGCGAAGTCCATGTTGTTACTGCCTGCGGCCTCCCATCCTTGTACATCTTCTACATTGAAAAGGAAAATTTGCCCGCTTGGAAGAAAATGAACATGTAAGCCAGTATTGAGGAATACTGGAACATGCCTTCAATGGAAAAATTTGAGAATTGATCATGAATGATTTCCACCAGGAAAGTGTTGTAGTTGAACTGAGTGGTGGGTTTCTCATTTGTGGAAAATATGGACAGAAAACCCAATATGGGTTCATCCACCCATTGATCCGAAAAATACCCAAGCAGGGCGCAAAGTGACGAGATGACCTGTTTTCCCTTCACTGAGAATAGGGATGAAGGATATGGGGGATTTGTAGTGGGGAGTTGAGAGGCCTATGGGAGAAAAAGCTCGAAAATCTAAGCTCTTTGGGGGAATGATAATTTCTAGTATAGTTTCATGATGATCAAGGTTGAAAGGTGAGCCAGATTCGGCTCTGGGTATCTGCATCATCTAATCAATGGTTTTTGGTGTAATGAAGAACAACGTTTCTCCTGATGAAGAAACTATGGCTCTCTGGTCGGGGAGGTAATGAGCCTGGCATTTGAAGGCGAATTCGGGGAAATGGTGAACTTGGGGAAAAATATACAGGAGAAGGTTTGACTCCCAGAGCCCAATTTTGTCACTTTGGTCCAAGAAAATGTCCTTTATCCATGACTATAAATCTTTGAAGTCGAACTCGCATCTGGTGTCTGCAATTAAATGGTCTTTGTCGGCCAGAGGGATCCTATTGAGGTCGACAGGAGGCGGGAGAAAAGGATTTTCCTCGGCCTCTATTTTCTTTTATTTTGGCCCCATCATTGTAACAATACCTGCAAGTAAAACAAAATGGTTAGCAGGGATGACTGTGGCTTTGGGCTAACGGAGAGGAAAATGGGGAAAATTCTCTGGTGTGGTGACAGGGTAAATGATGAGGGAATGAAGGGTGAAGGTATTTTTGAGAAAACGGATACCCGTTGAGCATGAGATATAGGTCAGCAGGTTAACAGATAAGTTATCTAGTAATAAATGGCCAACAGGTCGTTTAGAGTGCGAGATGGTAGGTGACAATGACTGAAGAATATGGCTAGATGATGTGGCGGGTATTGATTGGGACTTGACCATGGTGAAGGAACTTGTAACAAGGTGAGAGGACTGACAGAGTAATGGGATGTGATCTTTAAGGGAGAATCTGGAAAATGACGTCAAGGGGTGACAGGGTATGTCAGACCATGGGAGGCGATGGAACTCTGACCCAATGGATTCCTGCCACGTAGAGGAAAAACGGGGCCCACCAAAAAACAATCCATTCTGGACCCCCCCCTCCATTAAAAATAGAATGGTCCTGGGGGTCCGAAAAACAATATGAGTTGTCCATCAGTGCGCCTGCTACTGGACCATAGATCTGTGCGTTATATTTAACCAACATTCCGGACCCCTCGCCCCCACCTCCGTTAAAAGCAGAATGGTCGGGGGGGTCCAAAATTCAATCTTGGTCATTGATGAAAGCGCTGGCGCCTCATCCGTTTAGATGTTTGCCTTCATTATCTTCAATTCCAAAACCCCCCCCCTTCCGTTAAAGGTAGAACGGTCAGGGGGGTCTAGAAAAACCTGTCAACCATAGATCTGGGTGCCCGCTCTCCATCCGTTCATCTATGCACAATCTTTATTTTTTGATTGCAAAATCATATTTGCTCGGAAACTTAGGATAAGTGTGTTTTATGGTTTTGCCAAAGCTTTCCCTGTCTTTATCTCCATGGGGGGTTAAACATCAAACCTTTAAACCTCAAAGATATGGTTCAACATTCATCATCATGCTTTTTTTATTGAGATAAATCAAACTACCCTATGCTCTAACCTAATTACCTATGACAATTAGCCCAGATTAAATTGTTGGACTAAGAAATTACTCTATCTTGGGGTTATCTGACCAAGATTAGGCAGTTTGGTCAAATTTATTCACTAGCTAACCTAAATCACCTGGCTAAGATTAAATAGTTTAGCCAAGATTATTCACTACTCCTATCAACATCAATTTAAAAAGAACTTGGCCATGCTTGAACGGTATGGACCAAATCATTGTTATTGCATGGGGCTCTATTGAATTTCTTTTATGCCCTCTTTTATTCTTTTTCTTTCTTTTCTTTTTCTTTTCTTTTTCTTTCTCTTTTCTTTTCTTTTTCTTTTTCTTTTCTTTTATTTTTCTTTTCTCAAATTATTTGTAGAATGGAAAATCATTTGACAAACAAAAACACTTAAAGAGATAACATTTCAGTCACCAGTTGATCCTATAAATTATAGGGTTATAACAACTTCCTCAATCAATCTTGAACAAGAAAGGATAAGGCAAAGAGGGATCCGTCCACCTCATGTTATCTTGACAATTCATCCACCACAATATTTTCTTTTCCCTTTTTATATATGATTTCATAATCATAACCCAACATTTTGGTCAGCCACTTGTTCTGTTTAGGGGAGGACAATTTCTGCTCTAAAAAATACTTCAGACTATTGTGATCTATTTTGATATGAAAATGACATCCCAAAAGATATCTCTTCCATGTGTGCATCCCATGGAGAATGACCAACATTTCTTTTTCATACGTAGATATTCCCAAATTATTACCACTCAATGCCTCGATAGTAAAGGCAAAAGGTCGACCATATTGTGTGAGCATTGTGCCAATACTAGTGTCGCAAGAATCTGATTCCACCATTTTTTTTGTTTAAGTCAGGAGTGGCTAACAATGGAGTAGTGCACATGGCTCACTTTAAATCTATGAAGGCTTTCTCGGTAGTAGGTGTCTAGTAAATGCATTCTTCTTAAGAATGTCGTTCAAGGGCTTGGAAATTTTTCCATAATCTTCGACAAATTTCTTGTAATATCCTGTGAGACCAAGGAAACCCCATAAGTTCTTTAAGTTCATGGGTCACAACCAATCTTGCATAGCTTGTATATTTTTGGGGTCCACTCTTACTGCTTCTCGACCCACAATTTGTCCCAAGTATTCCACTTCATTGACCCCAAAGGAACATTGGGTATTTTTGACAAAAAAGTGGTTTTTGTGCAGTAAATGAAGGGAATTTTCCACATGGAGAAGATGGGTATCCCAAGTGTGAATGTAAATGAGGATGTCATCAAATGAAACCAAGACATATTTTTTAAGGTAAGGTTTCAATAGTTTATTCATGAGACTTTGGAAGGTGGATAGGTCATTGAAAAGGCCAAAAGGCATGACCAAGAATTCATAATGACCTTCATGAGTTCTAAATTTTGTCTTAGGAATATCTTCCTCCTTCATCTGGATCTTGTGATAGCCAGAGTGAAGGCCTAATTTTGTGAAGAAACAGGCACCTTGGAGTTCATCCAACAGATAATCAATGACAGGAATGGGAAACTTATCCTTGATGTTCATTTTATTCAAGGAACGAAAATATGGACACATGCACCAAGCACCTTCTTTCTTTAAGACCATCACTACTAGGGAAGAATATGGGTTGGTACTAGACCAAATTACCCCCACCTCTAGTAATTCCTATAGTATCTTTTCTACTTCATTTTTTTGAGAAAATGGATACCTGTAGGGACATACATTTTGTGGTTGACTTTCTAGAAGGAGAGGGATGTTATGATCATGCTCACCCTTGGAAGAAGATAATTCTATTGGAACCTCAAAGACCCTGGTGTAATTGTCCAAGATTAGTTGCAGGCTAGGAGGAACTTCATGAGGCTTGATTGGTGACCTAGATGGCATGAAATTGAAAAATCACACCATGGTGGCCTTTCTTCAACAATTTTTCCATCCTTTGGGAGTTGATGATTTCAGGGGAGCCAACTTTGAGGTCTCGGAGGGTATAGTGTGATTCTCTTGGATGAAAATCATATATAAATCTTGATAATCCATTGTAATCAATACTAGGGTGTGAATCCATTCCACACCCAATACAATATCATAGCCACCTATGGAAATAGAGAACATGTGGGTTTTTAGATGATAATCACCCATTTGGAGTTTGACATTCTCATAGTGGCCCCCAAACTTCATCATACCACCATTTGCGATGAGGATTTGAAAATTAGAAACTGGGCGGACAAAGCAATGGATATCCTCAGCGAGTCAGAAGTGAATAAAATTATGGCTTCTACCACTATAAATCAACACCATCACAGACCTATGTTTGATCTAGACCTTGATCTTCAATTTCTATGGGGATGAAATACCCGAGAGGGAATGAAGCAATATGTCAGGTTCCTTTGGTTCCATAGGGGTTGCAACTGAATCTTCAGGGTGGACACTGAGTTGTGTGTCCTCTTGGTCAAGAGCCTCATTTGATGGTATGTTTGGATGGGAAGTGGAAGTTGATGCATCAATTTGAAAGAACTTTTTTTCCCAACATTTTTGTCCCGAGGAATACATTTCATCACAGTAATAACAAATTCCTTTCTTGCAACATTCCACCATTTTTGTTGGAGATACCTTTTCAACCTTCAAGGTTTGTGTCGAAGTTGGGTTAGCCCCTTAACAAGGATGGGTGGTGAATGAAACCCTCATGGGTGGGGCCTAAAGAATGGTGTTTTCTTCCAATGTTAATTAGAATGCATGCAACTAGGTAGTAGGATTATGCATGCTCACATGAGCACTGATGGTGTCCTTTAAGCCACTGAGAAAACATTCAAGATAAAATTCATGAGATAAGCCCTCAGTTCGGATATCCAATTGTTCAAATTTCGTGATAAAGTATGATACTAGGCCAGTTTGGTGCAACTTAGTGAGTCTTCCCAAAAAATGACATTCCCAATCAAAACTGACACAATCTGTTTTGGTGAACATGTTCTAAGTGGTTAGTTATGGATAATATTTATTGTGCCACTTCCACCACTGCCAGTGTTCTTTATCCAAGTACAGAACCCCTACATGGAGTTTGGTCTCATCATCCTGAATATCATGGAGGGAGAAGTATTGTTCTATTTGATAAAACCACCCTGTTAGGTTGGATCCATCAAATTTATGCATGTAAACTTTGGGAACCGTAGTCCAATAATGTGGAGAACCCCAAGGAGAGAAAAAAGAATGAGTATTCTCATAATGGGAAGAGTGAGGGTCCTCTGGAGTGGGATCAACATTCTTACCCTTGAAAAGTTGTGTCGTCTCCTTGAATTTCTTGTCAAGGGTGGTGTGGATGTCTATGTGGAGGGTGTTGGAACAAATATTGAATTTTTGGCTTTCGGTAGCTTAGGAGGAAAAAATTTATAGTGTTAGCTAGCGAAAGTGTAGACTTTTGATAGTTTAAATCTCAAATTTCATATGCCCTTAGCTATCGAAAGTGTAGGTGGGAAAAAAGACCATCTGTCTATCACATGCATCACTGAATGTTCTATACCTGTCATCTTCAGTCAAATAACACCGATATCATCTCCAAAGAATGGGTTTGTTACTTCTTTTCAGTCGTTGTGGTTGGTTTAACATTTCTTTTAATCGAATCATAACACTGATTGAGCCCCATACTCATGATTTGAAATGCCACAGTAGTGTAACAGTCACAAGCCAACTCATGCTAAAATACAAAGAGAGAATCCATGGGTGCACCAGGGCCAAACATCTATGATATGACACCATTTGGTATATACCAAGCGTTCAATAACCATGCATCAAGCCACATGGAGGAAGAGTTCATGAGGAGGCATGAAAAGAATGCAATAAGCGGCAAGAAAATTGCTAGAAGGGTTTTACATAAATGCCACATCACTTTTTAAGGATTTTGACCATCGAAAGAATGTTAATAAGCCACTCCTGCTTTCCCCCAAAGCCCGAAGGCCCAAAATTGGGGTACTAGGCTCACACCAAGACACACGGTGAAGAACCCACTGAAAGAGGGCATCGTTATTCTCTATCAAATGCTTAGGCAAAATTGAGACGAATAACAATTACCATTTAAACATCTTGTTTCAGGATTTTCGATAGCTTATGGCGCTCTGAAATCATGTTGTTAGCTTCTGAAATCCAGGCTTTTTGGTAGCTAAACTTCCCCTGTTTTTGGCCTATTAGCTATCGAAATTGCAGGTTTTTCTAGTGATAAACTGCCTTGGAAAAACTCATTTTTCTCAGTCATGGAGAGGTCGTTTTACGCACTCAAATAGTAGATTGAAATATGGAGGTCATAATATTTCCAATGGTACTTTCATATCTGCATTTGGAGCTCAGTAAGGAAGACAAAAGTACCCTGCAAGATGGTGTTGCGTTTTTTGTGCAGACATGGCCCAAAAATGTAGGAATGCGCTTAGATTTCAGTTAGATAACTGTCTGATCGTTTTTTAAGATTCCTAGTTCATTGTGGTTGAATATCTACTAATTATTACCTAAGGAAAGATTGTTTTAATTGTGTAAATGCTCATCAAGAGCTCAAACCTAATTTTTAGGATTTCGATTGCATTTTCCAGATTTTAGGGTTTGAGTCATGAGACACTTGTCTTCTTTTCGAAACAGTTTATTTTCAATTATTCAAAAGGGGGCAGGGATCTATATTATTATATCTTCTTGAGGAAGAAAAGGGGGGAAAACAGCTTGAGATCCTTTTGGAGGCTGGGTTTGTAATGCATTTCGTTTCAGCAAATATAGAATAGAATGTTATGAGACTCTAAACCTCGTCACTGTGTAATTTTGTTTTTCCTGTATTGTTTTCTCTAGTTTACATTCAATATTTCTTCCTTCTTTTAGATATTTAACTTGTAAATCTAATTTAGTAATACCTCTGCTATATTCATTTATTGGGCAGCCTGTTAGGTTCATCTTTTCTTCTGTTTATGCTATGATAAAAACAAGACATGTAGCTTGATTGTTTTTGCCTAATTTACAAGTTAGATATATGCATGTTTGTCTTTCAAAGTTTTTTTTCATTCCTCTATTGAAATAAATATTAGACTTATCATAATTAGATACCTAACTCTTTGTGTCAGTCTTCTTCATCTCTCATCCTCTATCCATCTTCTTTATTAAATCAATTAGGAAAATGAGGTCATGCCTCTTCATTTTTGATCTATAAATGAGTGAAAGGCATGTTTCAGACCTAGTTCTAGAAGCCTCCTATGGATGATCAATCAACAAAATTTATTTCATTTAAAATGTGGTAAGGCTTGGTTCTGTTATAACCTAGAACTAACTCTTGCGACAACATTTTCTAGCGTCATTGCTGGGGACGGAGGAACAAAGCTATCTTTCCTAGGATACGAAAATTTTTTAGAGCTATTCCTTGATGGTGAACAAGGGATAGGAATTCAATTGGTTGTGATCATTCACCTAGCGACTCCTTGGTTTGAAGACTCTACATGATTCATTAGTGACTCCACTGGTCTCAAAATGTCAAATTTGTTCACTGCTTGGATTGTTGCAAGGTTTGCTCCTTTGGACTTTAAAAATGTTTATGGTTTTCCAAACATTGTTCCAGACATTAAAATTTGGGAAGATGTCCTTCCTAAATTTGGATTATGCGGATGACAATCCTACTCAACACTTATTTGAATTACAAAATCTCATGGATGAATTAAAAGTACATCATGAAGATGTCCTCATGAAACTGTTTATGTTTTCATTGGAAAGAGATGCTAGGCTCTGGTATAAATCTTTACCCCATTCCAGTATTCCTTAATTGAAATATTTTCACACACTTTTTCATCAACATTGTAAGAGGATATATTCAGCTGAAATCCTTTTTGAAGATTGTTGTAATATAGAATTCATAAGACAAAAAGATCATACAAATCCTCTTGAAGAGGAGGAAGAAACAACAGAAATTTCTCAAGTCAATGAAGATTATCAGTATGAAGAAGAGTTGGATAATAAAGAAGTAGGATATGATAGCTCTTGTGATCATATTCAAGAAGAAGATATTCAACATCATGGTCAACCTGCAGAAGAGAAAGAAAACAATAGTTGCTAGATCTAGAAATTACACAAACCACCTCCTCCTTTAACAGAAGAAGAGATAGATCTACTCCTAAAAAGTTATGTTGCAAACCATTCTTACACAGATATGCAACATCCACACAGTCCTGAATATGTGGGTGACACTTCTTCTATTATTAATGAAAATCTGATTTTAAATGATGATAGCCATGAAACTATACAAGAAGTCAGTGAACCTATTTATGATGATTCCTTGCTGGGAGATCATCTTGTAGACTTTGTTTTGTTTCATGAAAAAGATGTGGTTGTCATGTTTAACAATCTTGAAGAATGTTTTGTGTTCGAGAATGATTTAGATTTTGATGTGAAGGAGTATAAATATGAGATAGAAAGCATGCCAAAGAAAGGACTAGAGTTTCTCATGGTTGATACCCCGAGCATTTTTCTGATTGATAACACTTCAGATTTATTTGCTACACCCATATATGATGAGTACACTGATTATTATAAGATCATTTCCTTAGAACAATTTGCTACAGATTTTTCATGGAGGAAGGATGGTCTTCAACCAGAATCCAATCATCTTCACGAGCATACTAGATCAGATAATTTTGAGCACAATGATGCAAAACACAGAATCCTAGAGGAGATTTCTTATTTACCTCAGGACCGTGCATTTTTTCATGATCCTTTTGCTGACCTTTTAGAATCATTTAATGGAGGAGTATGCTATGTCATGGATATTTTGTCATAGGAATCGAGGAAAAGTTTGAACATTCATGACAAAAAACATGTTAGATGGGAGTTGTCAGTTTCCTTTTTCATCCCGTTCAAAGAAAGTGTGAGCAGATTTCAAATAAGTAGACAGTTATTGGATTGGCTTCACTGGAATTTTCATATCATTTGATTCAGTGGGAATTTTTCAGTAGTTAGAGTAGGTGATGTATATAAATAATCTTGACTTTGAGAATTAGAGTACATCGGTGTTTTTCATCATGTTTCTAATTCAATTTGGAATCAAGTATGGTTTTGTTTTAAAGAATTATGACTCCATAGCCTAATGAATGTATGAGCAATTTTTTTTCTTCGAAAAGGCACAAGTAAAGTGACAGGGTTCAGAGTTTGATAAGGATGATTTCAGATCACCCAATGGATGAAGGCATGTGGTCTATTGTTTTTGGTGCTTTGCAGGAAAGCACCATCCCTAGATGGAGCCTATGTTGGAACAAATATTGAAATTTTGGCTTTCAGTAGCTTAGGAGGAAAAAATTTGTAGTGTTAGTTACCAAAAGTGCAAACTTTCGATAGTTTAAATCTCATATTTCATACGCCCTTAGCTACCGAAAGTGTAGGTGGGAAAAATGACCATTTGTTTGTCACACGCATCACTGAATGTTCTATACCTGTCATCTTCAGTCAAATAACATCGAGATCATCTCCAAAGAATGGGTTTCTTACTTTTTTTCATTCATTGTGGTTGGTTTAACATTTATTTTAATCGAATGATAACATTGATTGTGCCCCATCCTCATGATCTGAAGTGCCATAGCAGTGTAACAGTCATAAGCCAACTCATGCAAAAATCCAAAGACAAAATCCATGGGTGCACCAAGGCAAAAAATATACGATATGACACCATTCGACTGAGTGTTTGCACCCAATTCGTCACTAGGTGAGCAAATTAAGAGTGCTTACATGCCCAGTTGGGCTCTGCTAGGCATGACAGCTGTGAAGTAAAAGGTTAGAAAGAAAAGTAAAAGGTTAGAAAGAAAAACAACAAAGTTATAAACAAAAATTAAACTAAAACAAATAAAAACTAAAAGCATATGAGAAAATGAAAACTAGAGACAAATGGACCAATATCACCAATGTATAATCTGATCTGTTGATGAAATCCAAAGGCACAAAGAAGAAAGGGGACTTGGGGTCCCTTCTTTCTCCAATGGAAGGCTCTTGAGGCCCTCAAAGATTGCTCTCCTTTACAATGAAAAGATGAAAATGTGGGTGAAAGAACTCCAAGCTTATTCACTCAAGAGAGGGGTGAATAGCTCTATGAAAGGCAGCTTGTGATGTGTATTGCCAAAGAAGGAGTCCTTAGCAATCTCAGCAGCATAACAGTATGAAGAATTCCTTGAAAAAATGGCGGTCATTCATAGCTTTTTATAGCCAAGCATTGGATCATTATGTAACCTCTTTAGAATGTGAAAAGGGGCTCTTTAGGGCACAATTAGGTCTTTGACCAGCCCACCATGAGGATTGAGCTCAGATTTGGTGTCAAATCGACTTGGGATCTGATCCATTAGTGGTTGGGAGGCCGACCAATTTCAATAAATGCACTGTTTAGCAGGTGCGCAGGTTTTTCGCCCAACAGCCGCGCCTTATGCACATATGCGCGCTTTGTATGGTTCTATTACATGCGTGCGCACGTGCACCCAGATGATGTAAAGCGCCTTTCAAATTTTTGGTCATTTGTATAGTTTTTTGATCCTTTTGCAATGCTGTGGAATTATTCCTGTGCCATGAATGACTCCAGTCCTGTTTTGATGATGCAGATTTCTTGTCGCCATGTGCAGACGAAATTTCAGTGATAACAGATGCCCCTTGATGGATGAGGTTAGGAGAAAAATGTATAGCCGAAATCCATCAATGTTTCTTTGACTGAGAATGGTGTTGTAATGGAGAGCAAGAGTGGGACTGTGTAGAGAAATCCTTTGGAGAAGAAAGGAACCTGTAGAACCCAACCTTCTACAAGGTGCATAACAATATACAAGTGTGTACAAACGAGGCAGGCATGCCCCATGCTCGTATGATGTAACTCTGAAAAAAGATGCTGGAAATGTTGGTGTAGACAACTGCAGCACCCTCAGGGGCGGAATGAGAAAGGAAGAAGACAATTCTGCAAAGGAACATACTCTAAATCATAGGTAATGGTCGCGGAAATGAACAACGACGGTGATGTGGGTAGTGGTGGCCCTACCAAGTTCAGAGGTCTTCGGCAAGTGATAATAAAAACTGAAATAGTCACAAAGTAAGACCCACCGCAACATGAGAAAGTGTTGGCGTCGAATGTGATGGGGGTCAACGACAGCAGGGAGCAATGGTGTTTCCCCCTGTGTCGTCCGAGATCTCTCATTAAATGGGAAATGAGAATCAAGATACTGTCGCCCTTCTAGAAAATTGTGTTGATGTCGACAAAAAGGGGGACGTGACTCCCAGAAGAAAAGGGCTTCATGGAATCTACTGTGGTGTGGGAGTGGCAGAGGTACATGGATGAAGTCAAGAAATGGGAAGACTCAAGACTGCCCTTGGCTGGAGAATGTATGAGACAAACAGTGGCCGCAATCATGTGACAAGGTCGAGTGTCAGGGGGACGCCAAGACTGAGGATAAGTTGTGCCAGAGGCGGGACAAGGTGAACAAATTCAGAGGGTATAGGTAAGTGATCTGGGTACTACTCTGAAGATATAAACGATGCCAGTGAGGGTATATGAGAAGTAATGCTCCAACCAAGGGTGACATGGGTTGCGTGTGGCCCAAAAGGAAAGCGGGTCACCAATGGTGACGACAAAAGTAAAGACCGAGAATAAAAGGCGTTTGTACAATAAATAATGAATAAATGTGGGAAAGATGTACAAAATACAGAAATGGGTGCCCCAGTGTGAAATGAGTGCCCTAGGGAGGGCAGAAATTTCTGGGAAAACTGATGAAGGGTGGGGGCCCCATTGGCGAGTTTCTGTATGAGGTAGGTGAAACGAAGATAGGTTCGTAGATGGGCAAACTGATGGTGGATGAAATGGTGGGTTCATGATCCTGCGAAGGTGCAGGTAAAGAAAAGAACATGGCCATAAAGCGATGTGCTGGGAGCCCATATGGGAAGCTTAGCAAAATGAGGAGAAGAAGCATGTGGTTAATTCGCAACACGATGAAAGACTACCGGGACTCCCATCCCTAAGGGGTAAGAAAGAGCAACATGAGTGTCAAAAAGTGCAAAAAGGTGCTATGAATGAGACGACTCATGTGGGTAAGAAAGCTACCGGGTACCAGTACCAAAAATGCAAATGGAGGTGTGAGTACTGTAGAGCCGGAAAAAGGGTATCCTAAAGGTCGAAATCAGGGGGTGTGACTGGGAATGGAAATGCAATACAGCGAGAGAGACTACATGCCAGTGCTGAGTATATACCTGAAGGAATGATGTGAAGAGATGATGACCAAGTACCTGCACATAGAACAACCAAATACCCACAGTGAACCATATCTAACGATAATAACAAATATGAACATATATGAGATAAATGTGACAATGCACGTGAGTACCTGGCCATGATATGAAAAAAAAGGCACCCCGGGGGCTTAGGATGAAAAGTGGCCTGGGGATAGTCATGATGTAGGTGGCGGGATGCTGATCCCGTGGCTGAAGACGGTTCGAAAAATGGACGTCATGGGCTCCCGGAATGGTGAGTAGAAGGTTGGAAAAAGGCCTATATATAGCTGTAGGGCCCACATTGCCACCTCATTTGTACCTGCTGCTTCAGTGAGTTTCTGAGCAGATTCAGAGGAGATTGCGTGATTTTGAGAGCACGAGGTACCCGATTCACGGCGTGTGAGTTTCAGGTAGCGTTCTGAACATCCTGCATAGCTATAGGTTTTCAATTTTTGGGTAGGGTAGGTATGGGAGGATGGGCCCACATGCGCGGGCGACTCAGTGGAAGGCGCGCATGTGTGCGCACCTGTACACGGAGTAAGCGCGCATTAAGGCGCGTGTGTAGGGATTTAAGGCGCACCCTAGGGGTGCACCTGTGGGGTACACAGGGGCGCATGAGTGCGTGCCTGTGGGGTGAACAGGCGCGCTTACGAGCACACATGTGGGTATGACAGGCGTGCCCTAGTGCGCGCCTGTTTGGTGAACAGGCACGCTTATGAGCACACCTGTGGGAAAAATAGGCGCGCACACATGCACGCCTATATAGTGAACAGGTGTGCAGGTATGCGCACCTGTGGATGGTAAAACCATGCCTTTGAGGTAAGGTTTCAGGGTGAAAAATTAGCTTATTTGATGTATTGGGTGATTGCCTAAGCTGATATAGGACTCCGGGTTGTGTGCAGGTAGCGAGCAGTGATTATGGATGTGCGGTGGCATGAGCGGGACTGGTCGCAGCTGCGAGATGATGTGGTCGATGTGAGGCCTGTAGTTTGGGCATCTTTAGCAGCCAGTGGGTTGCTAAAGTTTTTTTAGTGTCCTTTGATATGGTCCCAGGAGCATTTGCTCCAGTTTTTGATCGAGATGTGTAGCCCCGATCGACACTACTTCCTCGTGCGAGGAGAGGAGATCGCCTTCACTGCGGTGGAGGACATCTACTTTTTGACGGGGCTCCCCTTCCGGGGAACACCGTTGCCGGTAGATCCTGTGCTGCCGAGGGACACACATTTGTGGATGATCGCCGAGCGATACTGCTTGGGCGAGCACTATATGACTAGGTTGGCAGTGAGCATCAGTGGGATAGATGCCCTGCTGCATCATTGCATAGCAGCGATGATAGTTCAGGTGTATGGATCCCGAGCGCCCCACCGGATTAGTGGTGGCGAGCTGATGCTGATGGAGAGGGTAGTGGTGGGCCATGAGAGGTTTTCCTGGGGTTTGACCCTACATGATCAGATGATCGCGTAGCTGGACCACTGTCGGTTGAGAGGCGTCGGAGAGTTTGCATTTGGCTCCATCCTGGTGGCCTTTTTCTTGGAGAGGGTGTCGATGCTGCGCCGAGGGTGCTACTAGAGGCACCAGGGGTACGAGAGCCGTGCTTGAGGTGGTGGTCACATATTTTTGGTTCGCCACGGTGGTGGTGAAGGCGGACACTATTTCACGGTGCAGGCTGCGTGAATATGGCGGCAGATGCCACAGGTTATACTCCAGTTTCCCTATGCTGGGGTGGACTTCCGGGGGGATCCGGATATGGTATTGCCTCCTGGGGAGGTTTTTGATCACAGAGGTATGCTGTGTATTTATATGTTTTGGTTTATGTTGTGTTTTTGATATACTAGTGCATATGTTTGATGTATAGACACTGATACCATTTTTTGTTGCTTGTTTGGTGCATGTGCAGATTTGGCACCTCGCGGGCGTGAGGTGGAGTTGTACAGACCTCCGGTGCAGGCAGAGGGGAGACCGTCACGTGGAGAGAGACGCGGACGGGATGAGGCTGCGGGGCGACCTGCAGATCTTGCGAGACCGGCGAGGAGGCACTGATTTGATGACCTTGGTGCGGGGCCCTCTCATGCCCCTCCGACGACAGCCGAAGGGGAGTTGGATGATATACTCTGTCGGTTTGAGATGGTGTTTCAGGACGTGCCTGAGGGTATGTGGATCTGTATCCAGGACAAGGAGTTCCTGGAGCAGTGTATTGAGTTACTGCCACCATGGCGGTCCATCATGCGACGAGCAGCTGTGCTCGCTGCCATGACTAGCGGACGCCTGTCGCTAGGGCAGGAGGGTCCTGCAGGTGCGCCACCACCACCACCTGGGGAAGGTAGGGGTGGGCCACCACCTCCTCCTGAGGGAGGGGCAGCTGGGGGTGCGATAGAGGCCCCCTGATTGTATTGTATATTGTTTTGATAGGCTGGTGAACCGATTTTTGTACCATGATGTGGCACGGGCTTGTGGGCCAATGTATTTTTGTGTATGTAAACATTCGGGTGGCCTGAGGAGCCCACATATATATATGAGTATACATGTTTTCTGGATCCAAATGTGTTTTACATGTGCATTTTTGTGTTGATGTTTGATGATGTTGATGCTATCTATATGCTGTGACAGGTTATATGAGATGTTTTATGTATGTGTAGCTTGATGTGATATATGCCAATCTAGCACCATGTTAGCTATTTCATCTGTTGTTTGATTCAATTCCCTGGGAATATGTGTAAGTGTAATGGAATCAAAATGTTGAGATAATAATCTAACCTGCAGGTATTTGCGAAAGAGGCACGGATCGCGTACATGGTACACATTGTTAAGTTGGAGAACGACCAGTTGAGAGTCGAGGAGAACGCTAAGGTGACGAATATGATGATGCTGGGCGTCGGTTAGGAGGCCAATGACAGAAGTGTATTCAGCTTGGTTATTGGTTGTTGGTCCTAAACAGATGCCGCTGGAATGTAGCATTTCATGTGAAGGGGTGTAGAGAGCCCAAGCAGCCAAAGCGATATTTTGTGTCCAACGGCTAGCGCCGTCGGCGTAACCAATGTGGTAAACTGGTGGAGGATTCATCTGTCAATAGCACAAAGGATAGTTTAGATGGGGAAAAATATTAAAAACGCTAAAAAAGAAAAAATAACCTAAAGTAGCTTGACTACGTTTAAGCATAAAATTTCTTGAGGTATAACCCATTGACGGGTTCTTTGAGCGTGAGGCCTTCGGGGGAGGCCAAGATGTATGCGCCTTTGGTGAGGCAATGTTGGATGATGTAAGGTCCATGCCATAGTGATTCGAATTTGCCATGGCCAAAGGTATCATGAGCGATATCATAGGCGAGAACAAGGTCGCCTTTGCGAAATGAGCGAAGGTTGACATGGCGATCAAAGGTAGCTTTGGATCATTTTTTAGCTGCCTCGTTGTTCTGTAATGAGGATCGACGATCCTCATCCAGAGACTCCAAGTTCAGCAAGTGTTGCTCCATTGGAACAGTGTCAGGTAAAAGTTCAATTGCAGTGCGAAGGGTGGGGATTTCGCACTCGGTGGGAAGAGTTGCCTCGACCCCATGGACTAAGTGAAATGGTGTGAAACCTGTGGCAGTCTTCACTGCCGTTCGATAAGCCCATAGCGTGGAAAATAACATATGATGCCAATTGGTTTTATGTTTATTGACCGTGCGTTGTAACATGGTCTTGAGGACTTTGTTCACTGCCTCGACCTGTCCGTTTGACTGAGGATAGTATGGTGAGGCAAACTCGTGAGAGAAGCCTAACCGAGATGAGAGTTCGAGGAAGATCTCATTCTCAAAATGTTTTCCATGATCAGAAATGAGTTGGAATGGTACTCCGAACTGGGATATGACGTGGTTGAAGAAAAAATGCGTTGCTGTGTCAGCGGTGTTGTTGAAGGTGGGCATAGCTTCAGCCCATTTGGTGAAGTAATCGACAACAACAACAATGTATTTGTGACCATTGCTAGAGGGAGGATTACAAGTCATAAAGTCAATGCCCCATTTGAAAAAGGGGCCTACAGTGATGACTGGGTGTAGAAGAGTGGGGGGAGCTCGGGCTTTGTTGGCATAGAGCTGACATTGCTCACATCGTTCCACGGCATGAATGCAGTCATGAAACAGGGTAGGCCAAAAGTAACCGGCCCGGATAATCTTTTGAGCCATGGAGATGCCCAAAAGATGGCCCCCACAGGCGTCGTTGTGGCAGTCGTTTAAGACTCTGTCGGCCTCGTCAATAGTCAGGCAGCGACGAAGAATGGTGTCGACGCCTTGCCTATATAGGATGTCACCGATAAGGAGATAGCAGGGTGCTTGATGGTGAATGCGCTGACGATCATCTCGTGATAGGTGATTTCCGAACTTTTGAGTTCGTAGGTAGACGAGAAGGTCGCCATACCAAGGATCATCAGAAGCGATGTAAAAGAGATATTCGTCAGGAAAGTCAGTATTGATGGGGGCATTAGGTGTGTCAGAGGGAAGGGTCGTGACAAGTTCAGCGAGAACGAGGGCCTTCTTACTTTTTGGTGTTGAAAATTCGAGGTCGTATTCCTGAAGGATAACGATCCATCGAGCAAATTTGCCGTTAACTTGGTGACGGCTGAGCAAGTATTGCATAGGTTTGAAATCTGCGACGACCTTGGTGGTGCGAAGCAGAATGTAATGGCGCAGCTTCTGTACTGCAAGGACAACTACAAGAGCAAGTTTCTCTTCATGTTTGTACTTCAGGGGTGGTCCTGAGAGGTTCTTGCTGACGTAGTAAATGACATGTTCATGATTGTCATCTCCGAGCTGGACGAGGACGCCGGCTACTGATATAGTTGATGCTGATACGTAGAGGATGTAGTCGCGATTGTAGTCAGGTGCACTAATCAAAGGTGCATTGGAAAGTGTTGTTTTGAAATCGTCAAATGACTGTTGGGCATAGTCGTCCCAATGAAAAGGGATGTTGTGATGCAGCAAGCAAAGGAAACCATGTGCGCATATAGCGTAATCAGGAACAAAGCACCTAAGAAAGTTGGATTTGCCCTGTAGGCTCTGTAGTTGTCGCAAATTTCGAGGAGGTGGAATTTCGGTGATGGCTTGGACTTTGAGGGGGTCTATGGTGATACCGCTTTGTGACACGATAAAACCGAGGAGGCATCCTGCAGTGACGCAAAACACACACTTGAGAGGGTTCAAGCGGATGTGATATTGACGACATCGTTGAAAGATGATTCGTAAATTATCGAGGTGTTGGGTACGCTTCTTGGATCGAGCGGTGAGGTCGTCCAAGTAGGCGAGGATGATTGCAGCCAGATCATGAAAGATGTATGTCATAGCCCACTGGAAAGTTGCACCGGCATTTTTGAGGCCGAAGGGCATGACCCGATATGCAAATGTACCCCATGGGGTGATGAATGCGGTTTTGTACTAATCGGCTGGGTGCATTTGAATTTGGTTATAGCCAGAGAATCCGTCCATAAAGGAGAGAGCCTCATGGCTGGCACAATCATCGATAATCTGGTCGATGAAAGGCGTTGGGAAGTTGTCTTTGGGACATGCGTTATTGAGATCGCGAAAGTCGGTGCAAACGTGAATAGATCCCTGTTTCTTGTCGACGGGTATAGGGTTAGAAACCCATGAAGTATAAGCGATGGGGTAGATGAATCTGGCCATATGCAATTTGTCAATTTTGGCTTTGATAGCCGCGGCCTTAGATGGATGTAGCGGTCGCTGTTTCTGGAGAACTGGTGTGATGTCAGGCCAGGTGTCGATGTGATGCTCGACAATAGATGGGTCTAGGCCAGGCATCTCGGTGTATGACCAGGCAAAGATATCCCTAAATTCCTGGAAGAGGGCTTTATATGCGGCAATTTCCTGAGGAGTGCAAGCAGCTCCAATGATGATCTCTTCGACGATGCCTAGTTTAATGGAAATGTTGATTTTGATGGTGGGGGAAATGTTAGCCAGATTACCTTCTTCAAAAGCATCAGGTGCAGGAATAGGATTGTTGAACCAATCGATAGTCCCTGATGGGATAAAATCTTTGGTTTTGACTGCGTAAATGGGATTGTGGCTAGGAGGCATGAGGGCTTCCTGTGGAAGGAAGAGTGCACGATGATGTAGTGCGTCCCAGGGAGAGTTCGAGCGTTGTAGCTCTTTCAGTATTTCTTTGTTGCATTGGAAATGACGGGAATATAATGGATCGTGAGGAGTGATCTCAGGGACAGCATGAGTGCCCCCTACTGAGGAAACAGAGGGGGTATCGCTAGGAGAGGGTGAGGGTTCACTCGTCATAAACCATATATTGAGGTATTGAGGGGTACCCGTAGTAGTGGGATGGAGAATCTCCGTAGGGGGTTGGGCGGGAGAGTTGGGTGGATTACGGGGTGAATCCTCAGACATGTCATCTAAGAACCATGGAGGCGTAGGGAGTGCCTTGGGCTCGGGAGAGATGATATGGAGATCTTCAAATGGTGAAGATATGTCAATGATTTCCTCTGCGGGTTGGTGAAGCAGGGCTAACTGATGTTGCCGATATTCGATGATCATCGGACATTGGTATGTAAAATGAGTCAATGAATTGCAAAGAGAGCAAGGGCATCTCATGCGTTCATTGACTGAAGTAGTGACATAGCGTATGTCAGTGATAGGTGTTGTGGAGGACATAGCTGGGTGTGGGTTGTTATGAAGTCTCGGCTTACGATAGCTAATGCCTGTCGGAAACGAGGTAGTACTAGACAATGATGGGTGTAATGGTCATACTCAGAACAAATGGCACATGCGAATTTGGTCTTCAACCCTTTACTACTGGAAGGTTGAGTGGTAGCAGTAGTAATGGATGGTGTGGGGGTTGTATTGGGGGGAATCAAATTCCGTAATTCTGGTAGTGAGGGGCAGTTATTGGTTTGGTGGCCCTTTTTGTCACACAATGCGCAAGGTGGTGGAATGTGCGGAGGAAGTGGAGCTGTGGGCTCCTTCTTTTGTCTCTTGCCCCCAACGGTAGCAGGGGGGGTAGGGAGTATGGGGGTAGTGGAGGTAGTGGGAGTGAGGAAAGGAATCGTCATGGGGAGTCCTGCCTGTGGGCGAGGGACCATCTCAGGTGGATGTAAGTACCACACTGGGATTGCTAACACCATATTGGGTAGTGTGAGCGTTGCTGCTACCTGGAAAGCTTCTATACCGGGTGGAGGGTAAAAAAAGGAAATTTGAGTGAGGGGTCGGGGAACTGTTTCCCAAATGGGATTAGGCCCTTGAGGGGATGTGGATTCGTGGACCATAGGTGTCGACGAATGCGTAGGAGGCTCCTGTGGGAGTGGTGCTGCGACTGTTGAGACGTCAGGAATGACTGAAGCCTCCTGAGGAGGACGAGCATCCTCCTATTGAGTTTCGTTAGAGGAAACGACGCTTACTTGGCTAGGGGGAAGGAGTGGTGGTGCTCCATGATACGTCCCTAACAAGGATGGGTCTTTGAAAATCCCAAGACCCATCTCGATGAGTGGATATACATCTTGGTTGGTGTGAATAAGAGGAAGAATGTTATCAAGATTGGCAGATGGATTAGGCTCGTAATGTGAGACTTGGTCAATGGTTACAATCTTCCCGTTGTGGGGGAACATGATTGTCCAAAAGACGGATGATGCCACTGCCTTCATAGCATACATGTAGCTATGTCCAAGAAAGATATTGTAATCGAGCTGAGCGTCGATAACTTCGATGTCAATGAGGATAGTTTTGTCCCCGAGTTCCACGGGGACATTTTGGAAGAGCCCTTCGGGAGATGATGGTTGTCCGTCATAAGCTCGTAGTGTGATGGAAGAAGGTATGAGTTCTGGGGAACCAAGTTTTTGCCATACTATTTTGGACATGATGCATGTGGATGCCCCTTCATCGATGATACATCGATGGACGGTGATGTTCTGTATTTTTACTGGTATTTGAATAGCAACTGCGGTGGGAAGACGTGGTTTGCAGCTATCAAGGTCAAAGGTGATGAGTCGGGTATCGGCAGGGTCGACTTTGCCCAGAGCAGAAAGTAGTGATTTCCATTGAGTAGGACAAGTCTGGAGGACTTCCAGAACTGACATGGCAGTCGGGGATTGTGATAAGTCATCTACCAAGCTGTAGTTATGAGCAGCCCTAGCCTGTGGGTTGTGGACATTCCTGTGCAATGGGATGCGAGGGATGCGTAATGGTGGTTTGGCGGAAGGGCGAGGGATCACTAATGGAGGTCCCGTCGGTGTAGGGTTTTTTTCTGCAAATGTAGGAGTAGACTCAGCTGTTGCAGGATACTGACGATTGTGTGTTTGCAGAAGGATTTCTTCCTCACTGGTGAGGAGAATTGTTCTTTCTGTTGGATTGTTGGGATTGTGGTATTGGCCCACCTGAGGTGGGGGATGCTACGCGTCCTGTTGGGTGTTTATGACACCTTGATGTGGGATAGGATTTTGCAGTATGGCGGGAGGTGGTTTTTGCGCATATTGTTGTTGTGACTGCTGCGGGGCAGATTGTGCAGGAGAAGGGGGAAGACTTCCAGAGTCCTTCAACCTTTTGAAATCAGCGATCT
Organism: Picea abies; assembly: GCA_900067695.1. NCBI lineage: Eukaryota > Viridiplantae > Streptophyta > Pinopsida > Pinales > Pinaceae > Picea > Picea abies. The sequence continues at coordinate 27,369 of CBVK0101254340.1, forward strand.
GTGGGAAATGGTGAGTGTAATGACCATATACGCCACAAAGGGAACAAGGGTGGATAGTTTTAACAGTGTTCCACCCTTGGCATTTGTTGTTATTTCCCCCTTGGGGGTTTTGGGTCCCTTGGTTCTGATTGCCCCCAGTGCATTGATGCTGTGGGAGTTGATTCCCGCCTTGACCAGGATTGTTGTTATTCCTATTCCTTCCTTTCCTCTTAGTGTTGTTTGATGGACGAGTTGGATTGGTTGTGTTCAACTGTTCAAAATTCTGATATTGTTGGGTAGCAGAGGGTTGAACAAAATTGACCCTCGTATGAGGATGTGGGGGAGCCATGGGTTGTGGAGGACCCGGAAAGGGAAAGTAAGGGTTTTGTGGTGGTGCAACTCCATAAGGTACATAGGAAGGCATGGTGCTTTCACTAGTACTATAAGGTGATGTGGAGGGGGGACCACTGGTGGTTGGTGGGGGTTGATGTATAGAGGGTGCTGGTGGTGGTCCACTGGTGGGTGGAGGTATAGCAACAGGATATGGCTGTTGATAAGGGGGTGGGGGGTAATAAGAAGTGCCCCCGTATGCTGGTGGGTACTGAGGCATTCCATACATCAGTGGTGGTTGGGGTTGTGGACTATGGTGTGTGGTGGCACCTATTAGTCCGTCTGCCGAGTGAGACATCCCAGGTTTGTCTTGACCAAATGGCACAGGTTTCAGAAGATCAAGAAGTATCGTGTATAAGTATCCTGACTGTGCGTAGATGAGGTCATATTGTTGAGCCTTGCTGATGGCTTCCTCTTCAGATTGTGGGAAGGTAGAAGCTACATCCTTACTAAGGAGAGCGGCAAGTGATCTAAGAAACCAGTCAAGACATTGTTGCTTGGTAGTTTATGCTTTACACAAACTACGTCGCCTACGCCACTCATGAATGTGGTCAGCAATGTGGGTGGCTGAGGATTGTTTGAAATTAGATAGTAGTTCTAGACCATTGTCATGTCGGATGGGTAATTGGAAGAAAGTTAAGAAGGCTTTGGCCAAGGATTCAAAAGTCGTATGGGACCCTGATTTTTCTTCGACATACCATTTGGCTGATGGGCCAGTAAGTGTGCGTTGAAAAAGACACAGTCTGATTGAGTCTTCCATGATGCTATTGGAAGAGCACCATAGATGAAAGGTCATGACATGATTGGCAGGGTCATCCCCTGCCTTTCCTTCAAACTTTGGTATGTCTGAAGGAATTTTGGTTGGCATTGCAGGCCATGTGGCATCATGCAATATAGGATCATTAGTGAGCTTGGTGAGATCCGTAATGTTGAGAGAGGCCAAGTATGGCATCTGTAGTGGGGTAGGAATGTTATTTCCAGCCATGGTGTGTTGTGAACCTGACCCTTGATGGGGACTAGGTGGGTTGGTGCTCCCTCCTTGAGAGGAAGTGGATCCCCCGCTTCCGTGTAAAGGAGAGCGAGTGACTGTGTGTCCTTGGGAATTGGACCCAAGTAAGGTAGAACCAAGCAAAGATGATCCTAAGATGGTAGCACTCACAGGAGTGTGTGAGCAGGTACGACTAGATACTCCCCCTATGATAGGAGGAAGATTGAGCAAGTGTCGTGAACGACGGGGGTTCTCTGGTTCCCCTATGATGTTAGACTAATTGTGTGAAAAATGTGTGCAACAAATGGTGAGAGAAATATAGAACCAAGAGTCTTTGTTGTGACTGTTTTACACAATATATATATCAAAGTCAAAACTGTAATCAGATGTGCATCATACATAAATTAGAAAGAAACATATATGTGGGTAAGAGGGTTTTGTCTGTGTGGGGGAATAAAAAAAAAAAGAAAATACTCGTGTCCTAGAAGACATAATGTCCTTCTTCTCAAATAGCACTGGACCTTCCAATAGCTCTCAACAGTGGGGTCTAAAGTCACCGGAAGAGACACTAATGAAGGATGAAATAACTGGTTATAATGAGGGGTAAAGAGTGCAATATCCCGAAAGAGCTGGTGATACCTCCCAATAGCCACACAAAATCCAATCAAGGTACGATTGTAGCCCACAACCACCACCTGGGTAGATGTCCTAAAATTGGTCACTAGGTACCTCGGTCCAAGCGCAACATTTAGATTTTCGGCCTAAGAAATGGGTCAGGGGCTGGATCCCGTCCAAGGGGTGGGTGCCTCAAGGGGGGACGCACAGAACAACTGGACCTCGGCCTTCGACCCTTCACGGGTATCTCCCTACCTTATGGTGATTGGAATGCTGGACTTGGAGGATTTGAAAGTTCCCTATTTGTCAACTTCTATGTTTGAAATTATGAGAACCAGATAACGGGGGGTTTTTTGGATACCTACCCCCGAAATCCTACCTAGACTAAAATTTTCTTTTGGCACCTCCTGTGGAGGACAACTTAGTGAGTTGTTAGAAAGATTTTAGATGAAATTATTTTGTGAGGCTGGGGCTGAAAACCAACCTCATTCGATTAAAAGTGGGAGTGGATAGTCCAATCAAGAAAAGATGGGGTGTTTTCAGAATCCCTTTGGAGGAAACCTACTTAGACCACCACATTTCACGATGAGGCTATGTGAGTGCAAAAGTGTCTTTTTTGTGCAAGTGAAAGTGTACCAAATTTTAATTATTTATATGTCACCTTGCAACATGTGGACATTTCTTGGTCCTTTACAAGAGTTTGATTACCTAAATAAGCTAGATGTCATTGGTACAACCTTGCGGAATTGTAAAATCCCTAGAAACTAGCATGTGGACATTGTGGTCCGTTACTATCCTTTATCTCCCTATGTGTGAGTTAATCTAGAAAAGCATGAAACTAGCCTAGATTGAACATGTGGGCATGTGTGGGCCCATTACAAACTTTTAAACTCTCCTAGTTTTTTGATCTAAGAAAGTAAAATTGCAACAACTATCCTACTTTTTTGACATGTGGGCATGTATGGGCCCGTTACAAAATTTAGGATATGTTTGAAAAAATAAAACTAAGAGGGGTCTCAAAAAGAGCCTTTGTCCTCTCCTAAAAGTTTTGAAATTTTGTTAAGGGAGATGAAACCATTTTCGCAATCCTTTTCTGGTTCTCAAGATCGCTTAATGGCACGAGAGAAGAGCATACTCAAGATTGTTACTTCAATTTTTGGTCCCAAAATGTGAGCTTAGATGTGATTAGAATTGATGTTCAACTTAGATTTGTAAACCTAAGCAAGCCATCCATGTGGAAAAAAGAAAAAATAAGGGAAAATGATTTTTATCCTCCTAAGTGCCTATGTTTGCTTGATTATCCCCTTTATAAGTTGAGGGGTCTAAGTGGTGCAGTGTTTAGAGCATGCATATCATCATTCTTAACAAGGAAAAATGCTTTTTCCCCACACCCAAGAGCTTACAATGCAAATTTTGGTTCAAATGCGCGACCTACTGTGTGGACAGAGGCGCATATGGTGCCTGTGCGCTAACAGAACTAAAAATCAAAGCGCTTGCGCGCCCGATGCGCACCTGTGTCAAAAAGTCTGAGAAGAAAAATCCGGATGGATTTCTCTCCAATTTCTTGTGAATTGACTGGTAAGCAGGTCGGCTGAGGCTGGTTTGTGAACCTGCAAGTTAATGAAATCAAAAGGAAAGCAAATAAAACCCAAATGAGGGAGGAATTGATACCTTCTCCCCAGTATGTTCACCAATCTGTTTGCACCCAATTCGTCACTAGGTGAGCAAATTAAGAGTGCTTACATGCCCAATTGGGCTCTGCTAGGCATGA
>CBVK0101254342.1:0-18188 GCA_900067695.1 Picea abies
ACGGTAGAGATTATGTTAGGGTTTTTTCCCTAGAAGGCAACCCTCTTTTACGAGGGAAATGTATTGCGGCTATGTATTTGATGGTGAATATTGTATTCTGAGAGAGGAGACTGTGAGAGAAAGAAGAGGAAGTTACAACGGGTTTTGCTGTAGGTTGTATCCCTTCATTTGCTCGACAATAATAAAGGAAGGACCTGGCAATTTCTCTGGTGGATGTAGCCCACACTGGGTGAACCACGTAAATATGTGTCTCTCTTGTATTGTGTGTCTTGTGTGTTTTTGTTTCTGCATTTGTTTTATTTTATTGCTCCGCGGTCCTGTTTTCTAACACTTTCTTAGGCGCATGGTATTCTTCCTTATTCTTCTTGGCTCCTTTCATTTCTACTTCGATTTCTGATTGGATGACCCTTTTCCATCATGCATGGTGAGTGCATTTTCTTTGGGATATTTCATGAGGCCCATATGTATGCATTTTGTCTTCTCTTGTGTGAGAGACTCAATGAACTGAGCCATCGTAGGTATTTTCCAATTTGCTCCCAAAAGACATATGCCAGAATGGAAATTGGAGACATATACAATGTATTATGGTCCTAGATTGGCCAAGATTGTTAGAATAAATTGTTTCTCTTGTGTAGACTTGTCAATACCACATTCACACAAGCTCAATATCAAATATTTAAATTCAATAAAGAAATCATGTATATTATCAAAACTTTTAGAGTCTAAAGTATTCAACTCTACCTCAAGCATATGACCTCACATCTCATCCTGTTTTCCAAAGAGTCCTTCCAAGGTGGTCCAGATCTCGTTTGGAGTCTTGAATGCAGAAAAATGAAACCATAAATCATTTGATATTAACTCATGAAGTAGTCATGTGGCATCATCCTTACGGTTCACTCATCTGGTCTTCTCAAGCATTGATGTAGGTTTTGTTTATGTTGCCATCGTCAAATTATACAGTCATTTTTTTTTAGTTGGAATGTGGCCTTTGGATTCCATTCAAAATAGTTATACGGTGTAAGTATTATCACCATACTTGATTGAATAAGTTGCATCGTCTCCATCCCTGCTATTGATTCTGAAAAGATCCTGAAAACCCAGGTCGTGGATTCCAAGATATGACTGATGGTGTTGCGACAACTATAGATATGATAAAATGGATATATATCCTAAAATATGTTGTGGGTTTTGGATATTTTTTGTGAGCATGAGAATCCCTATGTTTTACGTCTCTGGTCAAAATTTCAGCCTGACCCAAATTGTGGATTTCGAGATATGGTTATTTTACTGATGAAAACTAATTTTCTAGAGGGAAGACTGAATCGTCACACCCTAGAGAAATATACAATGAGACCATGCTGAATCATCGCACCCTAGAAATGGATAGGGTGTTTCGATTGTGAAAAATTGAATCATCAAACTTTTTCTTAAGTGTGAGTGCGGTTGTTGCACCCTAGTAATGGATAGACTATGTCGATTCCAATTGTCGCACCTTTCGATAGTGATAGTCTGCGACGATGGAACAAACTAGGTTTAATGAATAATTAAATCCTCTTTCACTCTTCTCTGTCTTTTCTAGGTTGCTCCAAGTAGCTCAGCTCTGATACCATGTCAGTGTTTCATGGAAACCTACACAGGAGACCTAGCTAAAGCATACACAAACAAAGCTTTTCAAGAAAAGGAAGAGAGATACAATATGAAGAATGAGAATCAATGCATATTATGATCTGTTCAATGAGTGAGTGATATTCTCTTATATAGGAAATGACATCCTATCTTAGGAATGAATGGATAATAGTGATGGTCTAAAATTAGAAAGTCTGAAATAGAACTAGTCAATTAACTCCCACTGAACTAGTGTGCCAAAAATAGAAATTTCTCCAACAGTTATATCTTTGATAAATCTCTGCTATATTATTGGATATTTGATATATATCTATACATTTATTTATTATATCTTAGATCTCATTTCGTGTAGAAAATAATATGGATCAGTGGTATCAGAGCAGGTTGCTCGTGATTTCTTTTCAGTGCATGTCCCTGACAAGGTCCGAGTATAGAAAGTTGGGTATCAGGCTTGTCTCTCTTGAGTACAATCTCTCTCTCATGTCTAAGAAACCCTCCATGGAAGAAGAAAAGAAATATGACAGAGAAAAAGATTCTATTAATCTGTTTCTTTAGAAATCTCTCACGTGAAAGAGGGACGGAATGGATATTTTTTCCCACATCCTTCAACATCTGGCTCTACCGATAACAGTAGGCACATATTCATCAAGCGACCAATTTGGAGGCACCTCTCCTTTGACGGTACAATTTGATTTTGATATTCCCATATTTGAAGGTCAGATAGATGTGGATGCCCTAGAAAAATGGTTAAATCTTCTAGAAGGTTATTTCTTTGTTCACAATTTTTCCAACAGGGAAAAGATCACCTTCACACTCCTTAAGGCTCTCCCCCATGTCAAACATTGGTGGGAAACTTACTGGGACCAAATTTCCATAAAGGAGTTTGGAATATATGGGGACGAGCCCACTTGAGAATTTTTTGTGGATGCAGTCAAGGAACAATATTACCTTGTTGGTAACTATGGTGACCAGTACATGAGATGGACCACACTGTGGCAAGAGAGGGGCCAAATAGTGTCAAAGTTAAAAAATAATTTCCATAACTTACACACCAAGATGGGTATCAAAGACTCTGAGAGACATGGTTCTGAAATACCGTAGGGCTCTACATAGGTACATACAAACCAAAATGGATTTCGTGGACATCTCATCATTGGGAGCTGCCTATCGATATGCTCTCAAATTCGAGAAGAAATTTAGGCACCATAAAAAATGAGAGTTCGGGTTTGAAAATACAAAACAACCAAAGTATGATAAATATGGACCTAACAAGCAACCTCCCAAAAACTAGTCCAAGCCACATGAAAAGAAGGGTCACGGGAAGACGAAGAAGGACACTAGAAAGTGGTGTGATTTCCACAAAATCCCTTGGCACAATACTAATGAATGTCACTTAAAAAAATCATTGGTGGCTGAGATCAAAGAAAAGGAGTTGAACCTTGATTCAGAATATGATTCAGAAAATAATGGGAGAATACAAATCATTGAGGCAAACCCCACTTCTACTGTTGCGACCACAACAATTCAACCAGAAGAACCAACAGATCCTAAAGAGGGGTAGTGACTCTTTCATTCATAGATGTGGGTGAAGGGTACCCCATTGCATTTCATTGTTGATATAAGAATCCAAAATAACCTCATCTCAGCAAAGGTCATCAAATAGCTAGGATTGTCGATGACACCAGACCCAAATCCATACAAAATCAGGTGGCTTTTCCAGGGACGAGATCTCTATTTCAAACCACAATGTCGATTGTCATACGGCATCCATCCCTTCAAGGATGAGCTATTCTATGATGTTTCTCCATTGTATGTATGTGATGTTATTTTGGGATAACCATATATGTGGAAGCACTATGTTATTTATGAGTCTCGACCCCGTAGTGTCATTGTTACTCTGGGGAGTCATATTTACAAAACACCAGAGGTAGTTCTGACTATTGTCCCACCAAAAAAGTTTCGTAAGGTAATCTCTCATACTACAAAATTCAACCTCTTCACAATTTGTTCAAAAGGTGAACAGAAGGACATTGCAACCACTGCATCCTTGGCCCAAAACCTTTCTTTCAAAAAGAGGCTGCAAGATACCAGATATATAAAATATGCAAAAAAGAAATAAAATGCTAGAAATGGAAAAATAATAGTACAATATCCAGCATAATCTTCTCAATACACAGAAATGATATACGAAATAGCAATAGAAAAGAACTTTGATTCAGAAAGAAATGTTCACAGGCCTCTTCGAGGGGGAAACCTCTAGTCAACCAATGCTCTGTTACAATAATATTCAAGCTAGGTTTTTCATACCCTCGACCCTTATTTATACTAAATATGTCTATTAAGAGAAGCATCTAGAGGAAGATCCTTCTAGAAGTGGAAGCTTCTATTAGGTCTTCTTACATCCGCCTTATTCTATTTTATTGAAAGGCCTTATTAATATTGAACTTTATTACATCCGAATACATTGATCTACCTATGTGCAGGTTAGGACCTTAACATGTCCGCCCCCTTAAAAACAACCTTGTCCTCAAGGCTTGAGATGTGGAAACTGTTACAGAATGGTAGTTGGTTCCCAAGTGGCATCTGCTGGAGTCATATCTTTCCACTGTACTAGCACTTCCTTGATGGTTCTCTGACACAGGCGATGCTCACGCTGGTCCAAAAATGCTTCTGGCTGTAGCCAAATGGATCCTTCTTCAGCTAACTCTGGAAGGTTGGTTTGAATTTGGCACCTGGTTCCAATCACCTTCTTCAAGTATGAAACATGAAAAACAGGATGTAGCTTCGACTGACTGGGAAAAGCTATCTGATATGCGACTTGTCCCACACACTTAAGAACTGTGTAAGGCCCATAAAATTTGGGTGCTAGCTTCTGACACTGCTCGACCTTGAGGGAAGTTTTCTTATATGGTTGCAGTCGCAGAAACACCTGATCTCCTTCTACAAATTGATGTTCGGAGCGACCTTGATCTGCTTGTTCCTTCATTCTATTCTAGGCCATGGCCAAGTTCTCTTTAAGGGTATGAAGGATATCCTCTCGAACTGTAAGTGTTTGGTCAACCGCCTGGACCTTCGAGGTACCCGGTAAGTATGAGAGAACTGAAGGTGGCTTTTGTCCATACACTGCCTCAAAAGGAGTCATGCGAGTGGCTGTATGGTATGTTGTGTTGTACCACCATTCGGCGAGGGGTAACCATTGAGCCCACTGGTGTTGTTTTTCAGTGGAAAAGCACCTCAGATATGTTTCCAAACACTTGTTGACGACTTTCGTTTGACCATCTGTCTGGGGATGATAAGCTGAGTTGAGATGCAATTGTGTGCCTTGTAGCTTAAACAATTCTTGCCAAAAATTGCTTGTGAAAGTTGGGTCTAGATCAGAAACAATAGAGTTTGGCATGCCATGAAGCTTGAAGACCTGATCCATGAAAATTTGAGCCACCGTGGATGCAGTAAATGGGTGGTGAAGAGAACAAAAATGAGCATACTTGGAAAGGCGATCCACCACCACCATTATGACTGTTTTATTCCCAAATTTGGGTAAGCCTGTAATAAAGTCCATAGAGATATCCTTCCAAATAGCAGGGGGAATCGGAAGTGGTTGGAGGGTGCCTGGAGATTTGACTGTTTCTCCCTTGTTGCATTGACATACCTCACATTCAGCCACAAACTTACAGATGTCATGTTTCATACCATCCCAGAAAAAAGAATGCTTGACTCGGTCATATGTTTTGGTGAACCTTGAGTGCCCCACTGTGGGTGTAGCATGAAGCTCATAAAGTACTGTGGATTTGAGCTTGGATTGTTTACTTAAATACAAGTGACCTTTGTATCGAAGCTCATCCTGGAGCCAGGAGTACCCTGGGGGAGCCTGAGCCTTGTTCTGTAGTTGCTGGATCAGATGCAAACTTTTGGGGTCTTGAAGCCATTCCTGGTGCACATCTTGCAGCCAATCGGCCACAATGAAGGAAAGAGAAAAAAGGGATCCTTCGTCTTCATATTTTCAAGACAGTGCATCTGCCACGACATTGTCTTTGCCCTTCTTGTAAATGATCTCATAATCATATCCAAAGATTTTGTTGCTCCTGGGAGGAAATGCGTTGTTCCATAAAGTACTTGAGGCTTTGATGGTCAGTCTTAATTTGGAATCATTTCCCCAAGAGATAAGGACGCCATAATTCAACAGCATGCAGAATCGCCAACATTTCTTTTTCATAAATGGGTTTGCCCAGATTCTTTTCAGACAGTTGCTTGCTAGTGAAGGCCAAAGGTCGACCCTCTTGCATAAGGAAAACGCCAATTCCTTTCCCTAAGGCATCGTACTCCAACACAAATTTCTTTGTGAAGTCGGGAAGGGCCATAACCGGAGTGGTGCACATGGTCATCTTCAAGGTTTGAAAAGCTTGAGCAGCTGTTGGGGTCGAAGTGAAAGAGTTATTTTTTAGGAGAGCCGTGAGAGGTGTTGCAATCTTTCCATAGTTCTTAACGAACTTGCGATAATACCCTGTGAGGCCCAAAAATACACGCAATATTTTGAGATTCTTTGGGTGCGGCCAGTCTTGCATAGCTTCAATCTTTTTCGGGTCCACCCTGATGCCATCCTTGCCCACTAGATGACCCAAGTATTCTACTTCAGATGCACCAAAAGAACATTTGGACTGTTTCAGGAAAATCTGGTGCTGAGAGAGTAGGCTGAGAACTTGATCCACATGAGTAAGATGGTCTGTCCATGTCTTGCTATATATGAGGATATCATCAAAGAAAACTAAGACAAAATGACGGAGAAAAAGGCAGAAGACATGGTTCATGAGGCTCTGAAATGTGGAGGGGGCGTTACACAAACCAAAGGGCATGACCAAAAACTCATAGTGGCCCTCATGAGTGTGAAAGGCCATCTTGGGAATGTCAGACTCTTTCATACGTATCTGGTGATAGCCTGAGCGAAGATCAAGTTTGGTGAAGAATTGGGTGCCACTCAATTCATCCAGGAGGTCATCAATGACAAGAATGGGAAATTTGTCTTTGATGGTTAGTTTGTTGAGAGCACGGAAGTCAGGACACATTCTCCAAGAACCTTCTTTCTTTAGTACCATGACGACCAGAGAGGAGTAAGGGATCGTACTAGGACGGATGACTCTGGCAGTAAGGAGTTCCTAGACCATTTTTTCAATTTCATTCTTTTGTGCAAAGGGGTGGCGATATGGACGTATATTGGGGGGAATGCTTCTTGGGACAAGGGGAATGGAATGATCATGGACACCGTGGGAAGGAGGGAGTCCTTGGGGAGTGGAAAAGACTGTTTGATGTTTATCAAGGAGGGCTTGGAGGTCTTGGGGCACGGGTGGGATCTCTGTGGCTTGTATGGCATGGAGTTGGGCTATGATCCCAGAATGACCTTTTTTGAGCAATTTTTCCATGTGGTGAGAACTGATGACTTCAGGAGAACCCGCAATGATGCCTTGAAATTTATGTTTGTGGCCTCCTTGGTCAAATTGCATGGTTAAGTTCTGAAAATCCATGAGAATGGGACCCAAGGTTCTTAGCCATTCAACACCCAACACAATGTCGCAACCGCCCATGTCAATAGAAAACATATGAGATTTGAGGTGGTAGTCACCTATTTGGAGACACACATTTTCACAACGCCCGCCACATTTCATAGAACCCCCATTGGTAATCATGATTTGGAAATTGTTGACAACATGGATGTAGCAATGGGTTTCTTGGGCAATGCGACGATGAATAAAATTGTGGGTGCTACCACTATCAACAAGATGATGACCTTTCGGTGATTGATGTAACCGATTATCTTGAGGGTTTGGGGGGCAGAGAAGATGGTGAGAGCATTGAGGGAAATAATCGGTTCCACTTCGGGAGGGTCGGAGGGAGGGTTTATGTCAGAAATTTCTGGTGACTCGGGCATAGGGGGGGTGTCAACATCTTCTTCTTGAATATCCTCGGAGATGGCCATAAAGAGATTTTGCTCCTTACATTTGTGGCCTGGGAAATATTTGTCATCACAATTATAACAGAGGCCTTTGAGTTGGCGTTCAGCCATTTCAACCCTGGTCAATTTTTGGATTTTTAATGGGGTGGAGGGAGTAGTGGGGTTTACTGGTGTAGGGCGTGGGATAAAGGAAGGCTTACGGTTTTGAGAGGAAACAATTTGTTGTGCTTCTTTATCTTTTTTGGTAGCCTCCACCCAAGTCTTAGGTTGAACCATGAGGACATGGGCCCGAATCTCCTCCTTGAGGCCACTGATAAAACACTCTCGAAAGAAAGCATCAGTCATGCCCTCTGTTCGAAAAGCCAGACGCTCAAATCCAGCTATGAAGTCTTCGACTATGCCTGATTGCTTCAATTTTTTCAAATGGCCCAAATAGTTGGTGTTAGTGTCAAAGCGTTCATAAAGCTCAACAACAAATTGGGTCCAAGCAATATACCCTTGAAGGGAAGTTTTTCTCCATTGCCACCATTGCCAACATTCTTGATCAAGATGGAGAACACCATACTGTAGTTTGGCAAAGTCATATGTAATGTTGTAGAGAGAGAAATAATGTTCCATTTGTGTGACCCAACCAGTGGGGTCCGAGCCATCAAATTTGGTTACATCCACCCGCGGAAGGCGCATGTCCCTTTGAAAGTGATGGGGTTGAAAGGAATGGGAAGAAGTTTCACCTTCAGTCTTTTTATGTGCCTCAGGAAAAGAGTCATCGGTAGAGATCTTGAGTTTGGTGCAGAGTGATGCAAAGACAGATTCAAGCTGGGTGGTTAGCTCATGTTTGACTTCGGCCATTGCGGACTGCACAACTACATTTACGGATGCATTCATGGAGGCATCACGGGAGGCAATAGTAGCATTGAGTTGTTTCACTTCTTGTTGGGTCTCAAGTAAACCAGATTGTCGGGTGTTGAAATGAGACTCTAGTTCTTGATTACGAGTATGGGCCACGATGATGGGTTAACTGAAAAGGGAGTGGGCGGGGTCAGGAATTTTTACAGAAAAATGATATGGATGAAAGTGATAAGGGAGAAGAGATGAATCTAATGGAATAGGTCTCAAATAATGGTGAAAAAATTTCTAGACTTTTTTTTTTATTTTTATTTTTTTTACAGCTGCATGGTTATGCTTTGGGCTGAAGAATGTTGTAGTGCTAAAATCCCCAACTTCTGAACCAAAGAGTATTTACTTAGCAACCCGAACATAGATGTGTGTCAATAGAACTCGCCGGTTTAATTTGTTTATGTTGTTGTTTATGTTCCCCAAGGGTTGGGTATTCAAGGGTTCTACAGACAAGGGTTTGCCCTGTGCTATAGCTCTCTGATATACGTGTGGGGTCCAACATTAGTACTCGGCCCAATATCTCAGGGCACTAACTAAGGAGGATAGACCGTACCCTTAGACGTACTACCCGACTACCCAGGTACTAGAGAGTATCTTCCCGAGTGCTGGTCTCGGTGACACTATAGCAGTCCGGCGGCCGATAGGTTTATCTAAAGAGGGCTTCAGGAAATCTAGGTTGATCCGTACACAGGTGTTGTCTGATGCGCTACCACTCGAAGGGGTACCAACAGGGGTTACAAGGGTGGCCAAAAGATGTGCGCTTAAGAACCACTTGTATTTCCTGCGTGTATGAATCCCTCAACCGTGGGTTTATGCATGTAACGACAGATCTCTGTGGCTTAAAGACACCGGAATACGTCTCTACCCTGAAAAAAAAATACCCACAATTTCTTCCAAGGAAAGTGCTCTGATACCACTTGCAAGATACCAGATATATAAAATATGCAGAACAGAAATAAAATGCTAGAAATGGCAGAATAACAGTAAAATATCCAACATAATCTTCACAATACACAGAAATGATATACAAAATAGCAATAGAAAAGAATATTGATTCAGAAAGCAATGTTCACAGGCCTCTTCGAGGGGGCAACCTCCAGTCGAGCAATGCTCTGTTACAATAATCTTCAAGCTAGGGTTTTCATACCCTCGACCCTTATTTATACTAAATATGTCTATTAAGAGAAGCATCTAGAGGAATATCCTTCTAGAAGCGGAAGCTTCAATTAGGTCTTCTTACATCCACCTTATTCTATTTTATTGAAAGGCCTTATTAATATTGACCTTTATTACATCCGAATACATTGATCTACCTATGTGCGGGTTAGGACCTTAACAGAGGCAAATTATAGAATAGAAATACAATATTATTTCTTCACCTACAATGGTACCTACACATTGCCCAGTCAAGACAATATACAATATTGTGGTTGAACAGATTCAACCCCACCAGCAACAGGTTCGTGACAGTCTTCAACAAGCTAAGCAGCACAACTTCTCCAGCAAGGCAAGCATCTCACCAAGATTCATATCCAGCAAATGATTTCCCCTCTCCCCAGAGAACTCAATGCAATGGATACCATTGATTCCTAAGGAGGGAGGATTGATATAGGTGGATATTGGTGGTGACCCACCTATTCCAACTGGCTCAAAATAGTTTGTTGGCAATTTACTATTTTTTGAAGTCCCAAAATTCTGGGGCCATTTTGAGGGCCTAAACGATGTTTTTTCACTATCGATCACCTCAACGATAGTTAAGGGCTTTGATTGATCCCCCAAAATGAATCTCCTCATTGATGCCTTTCCAACGAGATATTGTGTGCCCCAAATGAATATTGTATGCAAATGTTATGCCCCCAATAATTTGATACACTGATGGAGGAGCATCACTAGCAAAGAACAAGCAAGAGATAGTTGGGCACACTACCGCATGTTTTGAAATATTGTAAATTCCCAATATCAGTGTATTAATGTAATATATGACAAAGTTCATGAGTTGTGAACATATTTAATGATAAGAGACTAAACCATCACGTAAGGTCGATGGGGGAATGCATTTTTCTTTAATGTGAAGGATCGTAGTACAGATCTGGAGCTTTCGCTCTTATCTGTCTGACTCGATATTTATTGTAATAAATGTTAAGTAGTTGAAATATTTTACTTCGATAGGATAGTGTAGAGTAGTTGGAGAGAAGAAATCAAAAGAGGCCCTTTGTATAAGTTTTGTATTATTACGAAGATAGTTGTTGCTATTGTTGATAGAAGATAGTTGAACATGAGTTGTTGTTGTTGTTTCTACTGAGAGAGAATAATTGACTAGTATTTGAATTTATGTATATGACTATTGAATGAATATAATAGAGGAATATTGTTCTAAATGAGTGTTGTTATGTGTCTATCTGAATGAGTGATAGACTTTCTGTTTGTTTTACATTCTCTGTTATTTATTTTTCTTGTATCCATGAATGCATTACAGGGATGAATGTATGAGTCACTGCGAGGAGTGAATAAGTTTCGATTATTTTCTCTTCTTTGAGCGAGTGAAAGGAGCACATAGCATCCAAAAGGAGTGTGTTGATGGAGTTTGTTTTGACTCGTAATGTCAGTGGAGATAACAAGAACTTGTATGTGAAAGGAGTGCATAAATGTCGACAAGGAGTGCATGACAGAGTTTTCAAACTTGAAAGTGAAAAGAGGAGAAGCATGATTTCAGTCACGGGAGACATAAGCGTTTGGAGAACAGTCGCAAAGAGTGTGAAATCATCCACAGAGGAGTTGAGTTGCAGAGGAAAATATGTTGCAAGGAGTGCACAGATCAGGATTTCGACTAAGTGTCGAAGAAAGTGTTCAGAGGAACTAGAGAAGCTTGAGGAAGTTAAGCTCAGGAGAGAGAGAGGCGGAAAATATTCAAAGTAGGAAAGTCCCTGAAGTTTCCATAAAATCAATGGATAAGATTCGTTCTGGAGGGAGGCGAACAATTCCAGACCATGAGATCTGGAGGAACTACGCGGAGGTTGGTCATAAGGTGTTTTGACACTTTGGAGTTCAGGAAGTTTGAAGGCTTGACGGAAGCAGAATCACGAAGTCGGGAGTCTCGATTCAATCTTAACCATTGATCACAAGAAGAGCACGTGGCATTGGATTAAGGATTTCGGGTGTCAGAAGTCTAGAGGTTCATGAGAGAGAGACCTAGAGTGTCATGAAGTTGTGAAACCTGAACCATAGTGGAGCTGACAAATCTAGAAAGACACGGGGTGGAAGATCGGAGACTCGGAGGAGCACGTTTCGGGAAAATTTGAAGGAAGAGCTCAGGATATCCCCGAAGTCTGATTCGCGAAGGGATAGACCCACTGTCATAGTCATGGTCACTAGGAGGAAAAATGGGCATGTGTATGTTTAGTGGTTTTGGGTGATCACAGGGACCTGAAGAGTCGTTCTGACTCAATATCTCGAATGATCCAAGACCGGGAGGTTGAGAAGACCTTTTGAGGGAAGGGGGTTTGTGTCAGAATGGTATCAGAGTGAGGCTGATATCAGAGAGAGGTATCATAAGTGTCAGCACAATGCCACCTAGAAGATGTGTTGAGCCACCTGTAGCCAACATAGCTATGGAAATAAAGATGAAATAATTACGTGCAAGGTTGGATGCCATGGATACAACACAAATGAGAGTGCCTGATGTTGGAGATGTTAGCGAGGTAGAAAATGAAGAAGTAGAAGTCAAAGAAGTGGTAGTTGAGGATGATGCGGAAGAACACTTGCTGAAAGAGGTTGTCAAATTGGGAGCCCGAGCGAAGATTGACATCCCTATGTATGATGGAAATTTAGACACGAAAGGATTGATTGATTGGACAAGAGCAATGGAAGAGTATTTATAATATGAGGATGTCGAGGAAGAGAAAAAGGTAAGACATGTTGTCACTAGGTTAAAAGGACATGCAACATTGTGGTAGGATTAACTATAGGCTGACAGAAGGAGAAAGGGAAAACAAAAGATCAAGATTTGGGATAGGATGGTAGCCAAGATAAAGGCCAAATTCATGCCCAAGGATTACAAGATAAATGTTTTCAGAAGGCTGCAGAACCTGAGACAGAGAGGGATGACTATAAAGGAGTACACAAAGTATTTATACAAGTAGAACATTAGGGTTGGACAGAGAGAGATAGATAGATAGAGAGAGAGAGAGATGAAGAAAAAGTTGCTAGATACATCAATGGCCTAAGATATGATATTAAGGAAGAAATCAACATGGAGACAGTCAGGACAGTAGAGGATGCGTATAAAATTACACTGAAGGTAGTGTTAGCTCCCAAAATGAATCAGTCAATTGGTTTCATTTTGTAGGTGATAGCATGGTCATTTATAGGATTCTATATATATTTTTAGATTCTTAAAGTGTCAAAACATAGGATTTAAAATTGTACCCTAGAAATAAGTTGATCCTCAAAGGTTGTTTTAAAAATTTCGTGAAAAAGATTTTCAATAGCTAACATATGTTGTGAAGTTGGTGTTAGCTGGTGAAAGCCTTGGGTTTCAATGGTTGAGGTGTACTCCTCCATAGGTAAGAAAGCTGGTGAAGGCGCTAAACATAGATTTCTCTTCAATGATTCCAGAAATAAAAAAGGGACACACTCGACACACATCACACAATCATTATGGAGTGCTAGTCGAAACAAATAATGATGAGGATACCTGGGTTCACGTCTTAATAGGATATTATGGCAGATCGTTCTCATGATTTCATGCTAAAAAAATGAGAGGGTTGGAGATGAAGAACTCACATTCATCATTGGAGATAGAGGAGAAAGTACCAGTCATTAGTTTCATCAAATCGACATCTCATGCTTGAACTAGCGATGTTCACGGGAAATATGATACGTTTTCATTTTTTCAAATTGCCAACATGGAAAGATTTCACCAGCGCAATCCTTCGCTGAATAAAGAAAACTACCATGTCAACCATGTGTAAATTGACCAACATTCGAGTCACATATGGAAAGAAAGTGAAGTGGGTTTTTGCTGAGGAAAGAATTAGATAACCTATCATTTTTTTCGTCGCATCTAGATGTGCAGAAGCATTTCTCAGACGCAGGATACATGAATTATGTGGAAAGGTTACATCATGGTTATCACCAAGCGACAACTGAAGTTTTTTCCAAGTCATATTTTGGAAAGAAAGCCATCATGGGCTCTTTATAGATTATAGTCGATGAAGCTGCCATCGCCACAGCAACTAGCTTACCTAGAACAGGCCAAAGCTAGTTTAAAACAACAGTGACCAAGGATTTGAATTTCAGGGTATACCTCAAGGAAGAATTTAGAAACATAACCTGGAGGAAAATAATGCTTGTTTATCACCTAGAAGATGAATGGAAAGACTTGTTCAAAGCAATTTAACTTTATGTCACCTCAGAAGGTAGTTATGACAAGTTAATGTTATACCATTTCAGACTTCTAGATCATTTCACAGGGAAGACCCTTCTGAATTTTCCTTTCTTCCTTCACAAAATCCTAACCAAAGTGTGTAAGAATATCAGAGCTGAACCTTTAAGAATAAAAAATTCCCTTTTTCATTATGGCTTGATTAAATTGATAATTTTAGAGGAACTGGGACAAAGAGGAAGAACTTGGCAGCACTTTCTCTTCTGGGAAGGTTTTGAGACCCAAACTCAACCTATAATGAGCAGAAGAAAGCAGGGAAAAAGTAGTCAACTCCTCAGAGCAGCTCAAGGAGGAGGACAGCTCTTCTAGGACCACCAAAGGATAGGATTTCTAACATAAATCCTAAGAGAGCAAATAATAAACTAGATATTGAAACCAACTCAGAGCAATCTACAGTGAAAAAGACAAATGTTCTCAATTTGCCATACATAGATTCAAATACAAAGCCAAAAAGGGAAGATGAAAGTCCAACCATCAAAAGTTTAGAGCACTCCATGGAAATTGCATAGGACTATGAATATTTTACTCCCATAGATGAATGGAAACCTCAAAAAGTAAGAAATCAAAGAAATCACAAAAGATTAAAGAGATGAAAGAGGTAGTAGCACAACAGGAGGTTCCAGAAAGAGTAATCAAGGCAAGATACAAAGCCTTATCAAGAAATTTTGCAAAGACAAATGCATCTTTTGAGAAATTAGCTCATGAGAGTGTTAGAGACAAAAAGAGAAAGAATAAAATCACCAAGGATTATAATAGCTTGTGGTGGTTAGCAAAATGCCTCAAGAGGAAAATCAAGAAATTGAAGGAGAAGATTAATACACATCTAGATTTATAGGTACTAGCCCAGGTTGCTATAAATTTGCAGGGAGATAAATCAAAATAAAATTGAGTTTTAGGTAAAACAACAGTTTTGAATATGAAGGGTTTCCTTTTGGCCAAAGATATAGCTTTCACCAGTGCAAAAGGCGAAATTATAACCAATTAGTTGATGAAAAGCAGAGCTTTCACCAGCTAACTAGCAGATCGTAAGGTGAAATAGCTGGTGAAAGTACAAAAAGACGATTTTGGAAAGTTAAGCTGGAGAAAAGAAATTTTGGAGTGATTAAAAGGGTATGGGAGCATCAAAGGATTAACCACCAAATCAAGAAACATTCATCATCAAAGATTCGTGGAGATTTTGGGACCAAATGTTAAAATGGTCAACTAAAGTTTTGGTTATGGTTGTTGAAAGATTCCAGCTATAGAAGACAAGTGTCTTTACCCTCCATGACACATCAGAGTCATAGAAGTGATGAAGACCAGATGTCAAAGATCAACAAAGAAGACAGTTCGAGTCCTAGGAACTAGTCTTTTGATTATCCAATTGTATTTAGTTAGTTTTACTTTCTATATTTAGATATACAAATCCAATTTTTCAGGATCTCAGACTTGTTGTAAAGGCTATAAATTCCTATCTTTTTAAGAGATCAGGGGTCAATCTTGGATACATTTTGCTATTGTACTAGACTCTTATCTTGATAATAGAATCACAGTCTTCTTTTCCTTTCAATGACAAATTTGTTCATGTACTTCATTTTTCTATACTTTACGTCAATTTAGCTCATCTTCTAATAAATGTTATCTTATTATTAAGCTCATGAAATTGAATTAAATGACTTCTTTCTATCTTGTATGACCCTTCACATTGTTGTATTTGGTTATCTAGACTAGTATTATTCATACCCTCTTCCAATTACTTTGTCTGATTATTGATTTCTAAAAGCACTGTCTCATTTGAATGCATGATAAGATCTCCTTTTCATTAGCCATTAAGTTATCCCATTGATCCAAACATACCTAATTATCATATTCTTAAGTTACCAAGCATCTTTAGTATACAACCCTAAAGAGTTTCTTGGAGTGATAACAAATTGGCGCTATTGCCAGGGAGAGGAGATTGAAGCTCAGCTTCCCTGGGAGATGCCATAGATCCAACATTGATGATAGACAAAGTTTGGACATATATTCAGTTGTAATCATCTATCTGGCAACTCCATGAAGGACGAAGTCAGTGGTGACTCCACAACATCCAGATGTCAAAAGCATTTGCTTCTCTTTTGGCTTGGAGGTTTGCACCTCTCAATTTTTCTTCAGTTCCTGGTTTCCCACATCCAGTACCTGATATGTCAGAATGGGGAGATTTTATGCCTATCTTCAAAGAGAGAAAAGAAGACAATCCTGTAGAACACCTCCTCAATTTTCATGAGTGCATGGATCTATTATATATGCAACATGAAGATGTACATGTTTTCATTGTATAGTGATGCACGTTAGTGGTATTTTTCTTTACCTCCTTCCAACATTTCATCATTGAAGGATTTTTACAAAGCATTCACTAAGCACTGCAAAAGGTATTTTTCAGATGAGTTTGCATTTGATAATTGATGTGATGAATATGAATTACATTGTAAGCTTGAAGATGTAAATATAGAAAGAGCTCCCCCTCATAATATGCAACAACCCTTTAATGATCTTCAAGATGTTGTGCTTTCCCATCAACATGAACTACAAATGGATAATAAAGGAACTGAACGCTCTCTTACTATCCTTAAGTCTGATTCCTATGAATTTGAAGAGTTGGTTTCTTTAGCTACATAGAGAGATGATCATAAATGTATACATGATGCGGTTAATGATAGCTTTGAAGAGTATGTTGCAATAGGGGACATCTATCATTGTAACCAAGATATTGGTGATCTTCAGGAGGATAACCATAGCATTGATGCTTTTGACATTATATCAAATGAATCTACTGAATTAGGTTGTCATGAAGATGAGTTGTCCCCTTTGAAAACCCCAAAGATGATTATCAAATTGACACATTAGCAGGTGACAGTTTCAGATCTGCAGCAGATTCTAAGGGTATCCCTCAGTAGATATGAGGAGGAAGGTAAGGAGCAGGAAGTTTCAGATCAACATTTGAGCTTGTGTTTTCATTTGACAGAAGAAGAACAATCCACATTCAGCATTGACACCAGTAAAGGCAGCAAGCAGCAGGATTTCAGTTTACAGTCAGAACAGAAGCTCGAAAAGGTATTCCTTTATTATTTTATTGATCCTATTACCGATTTTATGGAATCATTGAGCAGTATAAAGATCAATATATTCTTGTCAGATGAAGGCTGCTTCCATAATTTTTTCTAAACACATCTCTGTTGGCTACGCATTCTTTTATTTTTGGGATCAAGATCAAGAATTTTGTTAGCAAATAAATTTCTTACCTGGCTTCATTGGAAGCATGAGTTTACTTGATTAAGAAACAATGCAAAGTGTTAATGTAGGAATAGGTAGAAATAAGCTCTCCATCAAGCATGGTTGGAGATTCTTTTAGTTTGTTAGTTTATAGTAGTGAATTCTCATTCAGAGTTTGAATAAAGATTGTACAGATCTAGTGACGACATTAAATGACTCCATAGCCCAATGGACTAGACACAATACAAATTATGGATGATTGTTGAGCAGGTTGCAAGATTTTTCAGGTTAAATAGATAGGTAGAGGTCTGCTTGTTCTTGGAACCTCACAGGCATGTTACAGGTTTGCAGGGGAGCAATTGTGAAGGCCAGATGACTCCATGCCCAATGGTAAAGGCTACCAAGTCTAACTATGTTCTTGGTGACCTCACTGTTACCCATGATTTTGGTCGTCATGATGATGTATTGATGATGGTGTACTCAGGCTCTTCATAAGAATCCACAAAGTTCACATTCACAGTAGCCTACGAGAATCCACAAAGTTCGCATTCTGCCTTTAGGTTCAGTGTGAGGTTCTCGCACTCTGCTCAAGGGCCACTTGCGAGAATGCCTAATTCTCACACTGTGTAGTATTGCCAGCCTGCGAACTCATTTTTTCAAACTTTTGGATTTGAGTTTTGGCATCTTCAACTACCCAGATCAGTCTAGGTGCCTCATAAGAGTTTCTTGGACCATTGATTGATGTTCTTCTTGTCTTCATTTTCATGCATGAACAATCTTAGGATTTCAAAGGCTCTTCTTGTCACTTTTGTCTTGACTTTCGTTTCTTGACTTTTCTTGGCATAACCATACTCTCTGATTTTGGAATCTGAGTGTGCTTGATTGGTTAAGGATCGGTGATCGGTTGAAAGTTGAGTTTCTTGGTCTTTATCATTTGCTTATTGTTTGAAAGATCACTTTCCTCATGCAATTGAAAAGACTAGTTTGGGTTTCTTTGTTTTAACAAAGTTCATTATTGCTTTTAGTGAAATTTTTGAAACAAAAAGA
>CBVK0101254344.1:0-10487 GCA_900067695.1 Picea abies
TTAATATATTTTGGGACATTATGCATATGGGAATGATAAATGTTTTCTCCTTCTTGTAGAATAGATTTCATCGAAATGAAAAGATTGCATCTTCATATCTTTGCATAATTTTTGAGTGGGTCAAAACATCATATTGTCCACGCCATCTTCCTTTTGAGTAACAACAACCATAAAATAAAGCGCTTATAAAAATTGATTAGACATTTTTATCTTTTCTAGTAGCAAACCTACATTAGATTAGTCGTAGGGCTTTGGAATAGGTGTGAAAGATAACTTTCCAAAGTTGCAAACAAACATAGAATCTTGAGTTAGGGAGCGTTTAAATCCACTTATTACATTTTGTCCTGGGAAGCCCTTCTAACACAAGGGTCAATCACGAGGTTGCATTGAGACTGGCAGAGTTACTCACCCTGCTTTGTTGGTCTTGGTGTAGAGATTGCGTGTATTATGGGGGTCGCTTGAGAGGTATACCCACAATGATGAGTGGAAGCCTTTCAAGTTGATTTCGGGCTAGATACCCTACCCTTGCATGTGGATCGGACTGTTGATTGTTTCCCCAGGCATCATTGTAGTGATTGGTAACCTTAATGGCCTATCTCTAAAGGTTCTTTACATGAGGTGACTGTGGAGGGTCAAGTCTTCACGGTGCCTGGAATCGACGTTGGCCAAACTCACTCGGGCTCCTTGGAGGGTATACCCATGATTATCTGTGGGAGCTTGCACCAGGGTGTAAGTCCGTTAAGCAATTTGTCAACGTAAATTTTCCACCCGCTCTATCTCAGCCCCTTCTTACATTGTTCCCGCGACGTTGGATTTCATCACCAACTAGTGCATTCATTGTGAGAAGGTTTTGTTTTTTTGCTTGCTTCCTAGATTTTTAGCGTGTGCTGTTTATTTTCCCTAGTGGACTCTAGATTGGATTTTTTGTTTTTCATGGCATTAGTTCCCGAAATGACCAATGAAGGAACCTCTTCTCCAGGGGAACCTTTTGTTTTTCCTTCTTATGAAAACATTGGTCCTCCTCACATCGCTACTTTGAGCCTTCCAGGTCTCACTATTGGATTACCGGTATGGTTGTTTTCCACTCAGGTAATCCCAAATGCAGTTAGTGCTTCAGTCACAAGCACTTCCCCCCAAGAGAATCCACCTCATGTTGATCCTTCACCTTCTTCACCAGTAAGGTCTTCTTCACCTTCTTTGCTTGCAAGGTCACCTTCCATTTCATCTTCTTCGTTGAGTGAAAGTTCTGAAGCTAGTAACTTGGTCAATAAGAAGAAGAAGAAAAGGAAGATTAAGAAGAAGAAAGATAAGCGAGGTTAAAAACCTCCAACCACTGTTAAACATGTTGGAAAACAACCAGTTAATGTTAATCGTGCTGGGAGTGTTGATGATGTCAAGATCGCCCAAACAACTCGTAAGCCCAAGTACCCTTGTAGGCTTTGTAAGGGTAGCCATCTTCTTAAGGATTTCCCTGGTCTACCAAAGGTTATAGAAGTATGGTCTACACATCCTCGCCAACCCATGTCATCAGCCTCTGAACAACATGCTGATGACTTCCCGTCGACTAGTCATGATATAGTTGGGAAGAAGAAAAGTAGAGCCAAGTTCCCGTGTATGTTATGCAAAGGGAGTCATCTAACTCATCTTTGTCCTCATATGAATGAAGCCTCTAAATTACTAGAAGAAATGACTATTTCACAACCTCACCTTCCAGTTGCTTACCATAATCTTTCTCTCAACCCTCCAATAGTTGATGGAATGATCACTCTGGTCCCTTCATCGGTCAATCCATTTGATCATGTCGTCAATATGGTCGCGTCCTTAGTTGAACCAGTTGACAAAGTGGTTGATCTGATACCATCCTCGGTCAATCCCACTCTCCCCTCAGAGAGTGAAACCCAAGTGGTCGATCTGTTTCCACCTATCGACCCCATTCTCCCCTTGGAGAATGAAACCTAAGTGGTCGATCTGATCTCTCCAACAATCGATCCTACCCTCCCGCTAGAGAGTAAACTTGATACTGCCCATGTTTTTCTTGTTGATACAAAATCTACCATGTCGGGGGCTATTCCTCCTTCTCCCATAGGACCCCCTCCAAGTTATGAGGCCATCCATTTTGATTGGGGTGTGCTAACTAGACCTCGTCTTCACTCTTACATTCCTTTCCAGATTACAGTACAGGTTTGTGGTCGGGATGTTTCTCAGACACTGATAGATGAAGGTTCGTTTGTTAGTATTTTGTCCTTTATTGCTTGGAAAGATTTGGGTTATCCTCCGCTTGCACCGGTTATGCAGAATTTGTTAGCTTTTAACAAAAGAACCAGTCAACCTTTAGGGACCCTTCCTCAGTTTCCTGTAACTTTGGGAGGGAAAACTGTCTTTATTGATGTCATGGTCGTCCAAGACCCCTTGGATTTTTATTTACTCCTTGGGAGGGATTATGTCTATGCCATGAAAGCTATTGTGTCTAGTCTTTTTCATGTGATATCTTTCCCTCATGATGGACAGGTTGTGACTGTTGATCAACTTTCATTCATTGACCCCACCTAGATTGCCTCCCTGAATGGTTCTTATATGCAGACGGTATCACCCCCACCACAGGTCATTGTCTCCCATGGCTTCGACTTCTGATAACTTAGATCCAGTACTTGACATGGTGATCTCTTCGATAGGGTTGTTAGAGCATGATCTTTTTACTTCTGTCGCGACCCTCGACATGGTGTCCTTCCAGAGTGTGTTTCTTCCTTCTAGTGAAGACCTCTTGGAATCCATGACCGAGTTTTGTCCCTTGACATGTTTTCATTCTGGAGCATTGTCCTCTTGGAATCCATGATCAAGAAACCACTTCTGAGGATAGTTTTTGCATCTCTGAGGTAACCTCGTTAAAAAATGAAACAGAGGTCCTTGAGCATGGTTTTTTGATTTCAAGCTCGTTAAAAAATGAAACCACTTACGAGGATAGTTTTTTTGTCTCTATGTCAACCTCGTTAAAAAATGAAATAAAGGTTACGAGCATAATTCTTGTTTCTGTGTCAAGCTCGTTAAAAAATGAAATAGTTTTCCCCCTCTCTATTTGAGTCAAGTCCTTTGTCTAGTATGTGAAGCTTCATTTCATTCTCCTTTGCAGTTGGATGAAACGAATCTTGGGGGGCATTTTCCTCAGCCTATGGACTTCATGCTGAAGTAGAACGCTAGTTTCTTAAGCTGGGGGCTAAGTACCAACCATGTGAATTCATAGATAATGCGTTGTGAAGTTCAAGCATAGTTTTCTATGGTTCAAGCTTGTGTAAAAATGAAACCACTTACCTCAAGCATAGTTTCCTTTGGTTCAAGCTTGCGTAAAAATGAAACCAGGTCCAAGCATAGTTTTGTTTAGTTTTTAAGCTTGTGTAAAAATAAAATCTATCCCAAACATAGTTTTGTTTTGTTTTAAAGCTTGCGTAAAAATGAAAACAATCTCAAGCTTAGTCTTTGTTCTTTCTCATGCTTGTAACATGAGAATAAGTTACCGAGATTAGTCTTTGTTCTTTCTCATGCTTGTAAATCAATGAGAATGTAACTGTGTATAGTTTTATCACTTTTTTAGACTCGTAAAGGTTATAAAAAAAAGGAACCCCCTGGAGTTCTCTTTAAGCTCTTTTTAGACTCTCTAAACATGAAACGATTGCCAAGCGATCTTTTTCTTTTCACGCTCGTTAAATTATTTGAAGAAAACATCTGTTGAGTGATAGTTTATCTCCTTTAAGGTCTCATCCGGACTATTTTACGAAAAAGGAACTAAGAGAGTTCTCTTTTAAGCGTTTTTACAAACTCTATAATCATGAAAAACATTCGAGTTTTCTATCTTTGGACTCGTTAAACAAACATCAAAAGGCCCATGTGGGATCGAACCACTCCTTCCTAGGGTTCGTTAAACATACTCCGAGGGACTCGTCCAAAGGATGAGCTTACATTTACAAGAATATGTTATCCTCCTCAAGCTTGCATAAAAATAAAGAGGTACTCGCCAGAAATGGTGGGGGAAAAATTGGGAAGGAATTGTGTCTAAACCTGTATTCCATGGAAGAGTCACTTTTGAACATGACACCCTTTCACTCGCCTTGTGTCTAGGTTGGAAAATCCACTTGTCTTCTGATCATACTCCTATAAGATTACAAATTGGTCTGTGATCCTTGTTGTTGAGTCAGTATTTCCAAGACAGTTGTTGTGTCATCAGTATGTTCAAAAATATGTTCAACCCGGAAAGCCTTCTATTGTATCAGCCATTTCTGCAGTCTTTAAGCCTTCTATTGCATCGACCATCCCTGAGTCAGTCCTGAATCACTTGTTACTTTGATCTACATCAAATCTTGTTACTTGTTTCATGTCATTGATGTGGGATACATTAAGGCTCTCCTGTGATGAGTCTTTTTCTGTCGACTTCAACTCATTATCTAGGAATTAGACTTAGAAACTAATTGGTACCTTGTAACTTTCATGCCTTAATGGAAGGCTTCCTTGCTTTTGACAATGGGTTTTCATTATTGACCCCTGATCAGGAGATTCCATCAAGTTTTCGACTTCAGCTCATTAATTCACATTCCTTCGATTGTACTAGTGTACCTTGGGAGTCATTGACATTAATGGTGATTTCCCTTGCACTTGTTAATGGTATACACTAATGACCGGTAATCAAGTGGTTTCTACCATGTTCGACTTCAACACATGTACTCACATGGTTATATTCATACTTTGGGCGACGAGATTGAAGACCCTGGATATCATCTCTTTTGTCCAGGTTACGATGGAGTATGTATAATCTGTGACACATAGATCCACTGTGTATGTCTCGTGGCTATGTTGTCTCAATTTGAATTTTTCACATAGATCCACAGTGTATTCCTGGTGGCTATGCTATATTTTGATGGCATGGATCCACAGTGTATGATTGGTGGCCATGACCCAGGTCTACAATTGTCATCAGTCTATGATCTCAGTATGGGAATGCCTACCTCAAAATTGGTATATATGATATTCTGCAGATGCTTGGTTGTTCGTAGGTTTCCGATTAGGTGTGCTCCTGGTTCTTGACACACACATGCAGCTTACAAAGTATTTTGGCTATCACTGATTCCAACCTCATACTTTGGGGTCATTCTGTTACCCATGATTTTGGTCATCATGATGATGTATTGATGGTGGTGTACTCAGGCTATTCATAAGAACTTTCTCCTGAGAAAAGTTACTTTCATCTCTTCCCAGAAAACTCATTTTTGAAGAAGGTTCACAGGCTGTTAATACATTTGGCTGCGAGAATGACCCATTCTCGCAGTCTGCCTTAAGCTAGGGTGCAAACTTCTTGCACTGTGTTGAACAGTTAGGGTGTGAACTCTTTCTAAAGCAAGGAAAAAGATGAATTCTTGATTCTTCTAGAAGGGAATCTTCTAGAAGGATGGGTTGGCATTCGAATGGTTATCCTAGTACTAGATTCCCTGATATTTTGGGATCATTCTTATCCAAGTAACTAATTCATTCTCTCCTATATATTGAGGGAATTCTCATGGAAAAGGTTAAGCAAGATGCATTGGAGAATTGGTGAAATAATTGTGTGAAGGATTGAGCTTGAATAGAAGCTTGGAGACTCCAGCAAGTTTATCAAAAAGAGTTGATATTCTTCATGCAAAGATTGAGCAAGTGTGTGTGTCGAAGCCAAGGGCCATCGAAAGGAATTTTGCGAAATCAAGGCTTAGGTTGTAATATTTACTTTCCATTAATATAATACAGTGGCATGTCCCTTTCCCATAAAGCTATTTCCACTTTATTGTGTAATTCCTTGATCATACACATAGGTTAACTGTTGAATACATTGTGCGATCTTCACTTTGGTTGGTTTGTGTTGTCTTGGTCTTGGCTGCATGAGAGCACTAGAGCGAAGCGGGAGCAACAAAGACTATAGGAAGCGATAATAAGGTATGTTATTTGTTCTTGCCTCCTATTTAATTCAATGGTCAAAACCTAGGGAAAGAGTCATGTCCTATCTTGCTTTGTTCTAGATCCAGGTGGATCTAGGGAGATCTATTAGTGTATGCACCTACCGATTAATCCAATAACACTCACAGGGAGGTATCCATCCCAGTTGGAGCCAAATGTTAGCTCCCAAAATGAATCAATCAATTGGTTCCATTTTCTAGGTGATAGCATGGTCATTTATAGGATTCTATATTTGTTTTTAGGTTCTTAAAGTGTCAAAACATAGGATTTAAAATTGTACCCTAGAAATAAGTTGATCCTCAAAGTTTTTTTTTTTAAATTTCGTGAAAAATATTTTCAACAGCTAACATATGTTGCGAAGTTGGTGTTAGCTGGTGAAAGCCTCGGGTTCAACGGTTAAGGTGTACTCCTCCATAGGAAAGCAAGTTGGTGAAAGTGCTAAACACATATTTCTCTTCAATGATTCCAGAAATAAAAAAGGGACATGCTCAACACACATCACACAATCATTATGGAGTGTTAGTCGAAACAAATAATGATGAGGATACCTGGGTTCAGATATTAATAGGATATTATGGCGGATCGTGCTCATGATTTCATGCTACAGCAATGAGAGGATTGGAGATGACAAACTCACATTCATCATTGGAGACAGAGGAGAAAGTACCAGTCATTGGCGACATCAAATCAACATCTCATGTTTGAACTAGCGGTGTTCATGGGAAATATGATATCTTTTCATTTTTTCAAATTAGCAACATGAAAAGCTTTCACCAGCGCTAGCCTTCGCTGAATCAAGAAAACTACTGTGTCAACCATGTGCAAATCGACCAACATTCGAGTAATATATGGCGAGGAAGCAAAGTGGGTTGTTGCTGAGGAAAGAATTAGATAACCTATCATTTTTGTTGTCGCATCTAGATGTGCAAAAGCGTTTCTCAGACGTAGGATGCATGAATTATGTGGAAAGGTTACAACATGGTTATCACCAAGTGACAGCTGAAGTTTTTGCCAAGTCATATTATGGAAAAAAAGTCAGTGTGGGCTCTCTAGAGATGCTAGTCGATGAAGCTACCATCGCCACAACAACTGGCTTACCCAAAACAAGCCAAAGATGGTTTAAAATGACAGTGACCAAGGATTTGAATTTCAGGGTATACCTCAAGGTAGAATTCAGAAACATAACCTGGAGGAAAAGCATGCATGTTTCTCACCTGGAAGATGAATGGCAAGACCTGTTCAAAGGAATTCAACTTTATGTCACCTCAGAAGGCAGTTATGACAAGTTAATGTTATACCATTTCAGACTTCTAGATCATTTCAGAGGGAAGACCCTTCTGAATTTTCCTTTCTTCCTTCACAAAATCCTAACCAAAGTGTGTAAGAAGATCAAAGAAAAACCTTTACGCATAAAAAATTCCCTTTGTCATTATGGCCTGATCAAATTGATAATTTTAGAGGAACTGGGACAAAGAGGAAGAACTTGGCAGCACTTTCTCTTCTAGGAAGGTTTTGAGACCCAAAATCAACCTATAAATGAGCAGAAGAAAGCAGGGAAAAAGCAGTCAACTCCTCAGAGCATCTCAAGGAGGAGGAGAGCTCTTCCAGGACCACTAGAGGATAGGATTTTTAACATAAATCCCAAGAGAGAAAAGAAGAAACTAGATTTTGAAGCCAACTCAGAGCAATCTACAGTGAAAAAGACAAATGTTCTCAATTTTCCATACACAGATTCAGATACAGATCCAGAAAGGGAAGATGAAAGTCCAGCCATCAAAAGTCCAGAGAACTCCATGGAAATTGCATAGGACTATGAAGCTTTTACTCCCATAGATGAAGGTGAAACCTCAAAAAGTAATAAATCAAATAAATCACAAAAGATTAAAGAGCTAAAAGAGGTAATAACACAACAGGAGGTTCTAGAAAGAGTAATCAAGGCAAGATACAAAGCCTTATTAGAAAATTTTGCAAAGACAAATGTATCTTTTGAGAATTTATCTCATGAGAGTGTTAAAGACAAAAAGAGAAAGAAGAAAATCACCAAGGATTATAAGAACTTGTGGTGGTTAGCAAAATGCCTCAAGAGGAAAATCAAGAAATTGAAGGAGAAGATTAATACCCGTCCAGATTTACAGGTACTGGCCTAGGTTGTTGTGAATCTGTAGGGAGATAAATCAAAAGAAAATTGAGTTTTTGGTAAAACAACAGTTTTGAATATGAAGGGTTTCTTTTTTGCCAAAGACATAACTTTCACCAGCACAAAAGGCGAAATTATAACCAGTTAGCTGATGAAAAGCAAAGCTCTCACCAACTAACTAGCAGATCGTAAGGCAAAATAGCTGGTGAAAGTACAGAAAGAATATTTTAGAAATTTAAGCTGGAGAAAAGCGATTTTGGAGTGATTAAAAGGGTATGGGAGCATCAAAGGATTAACCACCAAATCAAGAAACATTCAGCATCAAAGATTCGTCGATATTTTGGGACCAAATGTTAAGATGGTCAACCAAAGTTTTGGTTATGGTTGTTGAAAGATTCTAGCTACAGATTACAAGTGTCTTTACCCTCCACAACACATCAGAGTCATAGAAGTGATGAAGACCAGATGTCAAATATCAACAAAGAAGATAGTTTGAGTCCTAGGAACTAGTCTTTTGATTATCCAATTGTATTTAGTTAGCTTTACTTTCTATATTTAGATATACAGATCCATTTTTTCAGGATCTCAGACTTGTTGTAAAGGCAATAAATGCCTATCTTTTTAAGAGATCAAGAGTCAATCTTGGATACATTTTTCTATTTTACTAGATTATTATCTTGATAATAGAATCATAGTCTTCTTTTGCTTTCAATGACAAATTTGTTCATGTTCTTCATTTTTCTATACTTTGCTTCAGTTTAGCTCAGCTTCTAAGAACTGTTATCTTCTTATTAAGCTCATGAACTTGAATTAAAGGACTTCTTGCTATCTTGTATGACCCTTCACATTGTTGTATTTGGTTATCTAGACTAGTATTCTTCATACCCTCTTCCAATTACTTTGTCTGATTATTGATTTCTAAAATCATTGTCTCATTCGAATGCATGATAAGATCTCCTTTTCATTAGCCATTAAGTTATCCCATTGATCCAAACATACCTAATTATCATATTCTTAAGTTACCAAGCATATTTAGTATACAACCCTAAAGAGTTTCTTGGAGTGATAACAGGTAGAAGAGAAGTTGACCAGGAAGCAGTGTCAACAAAGCAAGGGTTGAAGCTTCAACAGAGGCAAAGGAGTTGCCCAGGATAAAACACAGAAGCCCAAATATGAGGTGGAGAAACCACATAGTCACTCTGAGAGAGGAGGAAGTTCCTGAGGAAGACAGAGTGGTGGTAGAAACTATTTTCCCAGAGGAAGAGGAAGAGGTAGAGGAGGAGAAGTAAAGTATTATTCCTATGGAAAAATAGGGCATATGCCTTGGGATTTCCCCGAGAGGAAGAAAGGAGGTGAAGCTCACATCTCAGAATCGCATAAGTGAGATGTTGAGGTAGAAGGTGTAGAGGATGGGAAATACTTGATGATGAAGAAGGTTGTTTTGAAGCAAGAGCCAGAGACCGAAAAGCCAACATAGAGGAACAATTTGTTCAGGACATCTTGCAAAGCAAAGGAAAGAGTTTGCAAGGTGATAATTGACAGTGGGAGCATTGACAACTTAGTATCCATAGAGATGGTGGAGAAGCTAGAGCTAGGGATGACTGCACATCTGATGCCATATAAGGTTTCATGGTTGCAGAAAGGTCATCAGTTAACACTCACTCAACAATGCCTAGTTGAATTTAAAATAAGAGGATATAGGGATGAGATTATGTGTGACGTGATTCCCATGGATGTATGTCATGTTTTGTTGGGAATACCATGGCAGTGTGACAAGAAGGTCATTAATGATAGAAGGAGAAATACTTACACATTGGAGAATAATGGTCGGATGCACGTTTTACTGCCAATTGAAGAGAAGAAGGTGAAGGATGAAGCTAGCACGAGCCTACTCCTCATGAGTGGGAAGAAACTCCTGAATGAAGTAAAGAGGGACTATGAGATGCAGTTTGCTATAGTAAGAAATCCGAGGGTTATCCTTACCATTACTTCAATGGAATATTTTCCTGAGGAAGTTCAAGAAATGTTAGAGAATTTTGCTGATATTGTAGTAGATGAGTTCCCAAACTCATTGCCACCTATCAGAAGCATCAGTCATCACATTGAATTGATACCAGGAGAAAGCCCGCCAAATAAAGAAGCGTATAGGTTGAAACCTCAAGATATTGAGGAGGTGAAGAGACAGGTTCATGATCTATTATACAAAGGATGTTGGAAGATTGTTTGTTGTCATTGATGTCAACCCTATTCATGGGCTTTGGACCACAAGATTGATGAAGTTATTTGAACATGAAGGAAAATGCACATGTAGATACAACACCCATGGATGGATAGTATACATCCTGTTGTTTCCGTTGGTATGTGGCATGTCACGTGGATC
>CBVK0101254347.1:0-22013 GCA_900067695.1 Picea abies
AAAGTGATCATTGTACCGGTTGTGGACTTGCCTATTGTGGTGTAGCCAACCCTTTTGCAAGCCTATTCAATAAAGAAATCAAGTGTTTGTTTCTAACCTGTGTTTCTTGTCGGTATTGGTGAATTTTGCAATCTGATTTGTCAATTTTCTGAACTATTCATTGTGATTTATTTGATCTTTTGACTAGTTTTCTGTTTTACTTCTAGTCTACAATCATTATGCTAACCCTGCAGGATCCCTCCAAGCGAATAATCTACGTTTTTCTCATTGTTTTGCACTGTTTAACATGATGTCCAAGACAAACAGCTTGCTGATTTTTTTGTTTTAACGCAGAAAATCAGTCATAAAGCTCAGCAGCAAGGTGTCCAGGGTGCCTACGGACTCCCCCCTGAGGCTAGCAAGCACTAGCCCAAACGGAGAGGGGTTTGGTCCCCCCTGAGGCTAGCAAGCACTAGCCCAAACGGAGAGGGGTTTGGTCAGTGACAATTTGGGGCCATTACTCCTTCAATTAGCCAAGTTTTACCACTGTCCTAACAGATTTATCAGCTCAGATTAGAGGATAGAAATTTGTGCTAACACTCCCACAGCAATCCATAATAAATAGGGGCAAAAGTATTGACCCAAACCAAGCAAGCCAAGCTCACCAATTGATAAGTTTGTCTGAAAGGCTAAGGAGACCTTGCAAAGGTGGCCCCATAGACCCCCTCTCTTATTGATGAATTACTAACAAACCACTCTCAAGGGGAGGAACATGCCTAGAGAAAACAGTTTAATGTGCTTATATGCAATGGAGGAAGATGAGCATGGTGATAGACAATCCAGATATTGTGCTAAACATCTTACCTTCAAATGTTCATGGATTCTCTAAACCAATGTTACATTTATTGTCTCGGCGAATTTATCGCCGAGGGTCCTTGATATTCATTTGATGTTGATTTCTTTTAGCTACTTTAAATTTTCAGTATTCACAGTTTTAACTTTTGACTCTAGATAATGATGAACTCAAACCGAGTCTTGACTTGTACTCTTTACTATTTTTGAGTAACTATAATTTACTATTTCAGGCTTTACTATCTACTATTTAGTGTTTACTTTTGGCATTTAGATTTTACTTAGTATTATTTAGAATAATGAATCTGAATCAATGTATTTCATTTAAGATTTTGTTATAAGTTATAAAATTCAAATTTGAAATTTTGATGTGCATGCATCATTGATTCAATGTGAAATATGATATATCAGTGATAATATGATAATAACAATGGTGATTGATGAATCATGTTTGTATCATTTATAAATTTGAATTTATTATTTACATTGCACAATGATGAATTTACATGGGATGAATTGTTATATAGTTGGGATTTTTATTTTTTTATAAAGATGGGGCCCTCTATGTCAGAGATCCTGACATCCCCCATCCTGCATGAATTTCTCTAAAACTTGGGGGCTGTCTCCACACATCCCCCGTGTGCATTTCCCTGCTCCCATGTCCCGAAAACTTGGGGATACATTGTTAATTAGGGGTGTTGAATATCTATGCATCAAAGAATGGTACAGAGAGAACCAACAATTGGCAATAGATGGCTCACAAACTCCCAAAAGCATGTTGGTTGATTTGTGGTAACTGGAAGATGGTAGAGTGCTTGGAAGATAAGGTAGCAATTCTACCTATGCACGGGTACTAGTGCATTGGAGAAAAGGAGGCATGGCTAAGCACAAAATCCATGTTGGAGTTGTATTATCCTAATATTCATGAAATATGATTCTAAATGACCTTTTGTTCATCTGGTGGAATTTTTCACAAAAGGAAAATTGGGTACTAAAAATCAGAGTTAATAAATTCAACCGAATTGGGCCAAATAATACAGAAATTTGGAAACAATTTGGTTTGCAAATTACTGTGATTCAGTTTGTTTGGCATGTGTGAAAAATTCAGTGTGTGATTCGGTTCAGTTGGCATGTGTGCAAAATTCACCTAGAGAATTTTCCTACTTTTGGAATTCCCCGTTTCCCATCATGCACAACATTTGGATCACTAGTTTCTCTTGTGTTTACAGTCACTTGTGTATCAGCTTCAAAACGCTGTGCTAGCATTGATAACTCTTTATGGGATCCATGTGGTATAGCTGAAAAAGATCCAATTCCATTTATAGCATAATGAGTTTCCCTAAATGTTTCTCGATAGATCCAATTCCATTTATAGCATAATGAGTTTCCCTAAATGTTTCTCGATAACTCTTTTTTTATCAAATTTCATGGCAGTGCTCTCTGACTCATTCTCTAATTCTGTGGTAATCAAAGAATTCCTCTGATTATTGGCTGAAGATTTTGGCAGCTCAGTTGAGCTTTTTCTAGACCTACTATTCTCTACTTCAGCTGGGAGGGAAGCAAGACTGATCCTAACTTCCACGTTGCAACCTAATGCAAGTTGAATTAAATTTATAATATTCTTCAGATGTCTTTCAGCTCTGGATTTCATGTGCATTTCCCTGCTCCCATATCCCAAAAACTTGGGGGTGCATTGTTAATTAGGGGTGTCGAATATCTATGCATCAAAGAATGGAACAGAGAGAGCCAACAATTGGCAATAAATGGCTCACAAACTCCCAAAAGCATGTTGGTTGATTTGTGGTAACTGGAAGATGGTAGAGTGCTTGGAAGATAAGGTAGCGATTCTACCCATGCACGGGTACTAGTGCATTGGAGAAAAGGAGGCATGGCTAAGCACAAAATCCATGTTGGAGTTCTATTATCCTAATATTCATGAAGAATGATTCTAAATGACCTTTTGTTCATCTGGTGGAATTTTTCACAAAAGGAAAATTGGGTAATGACCTTTTGTTCATCTGGTGGAATTTTTCACAAAAGGAAAATTGGGTGCTAAACATCAGAGTTAACAAATTCAACCGAATTGGGCCAAATAATACAGAAATTTGGAAACAGTTTGGTTCGCAAATTACTGTGATTCAGTTTGTTTGGCATGTGTGAAAAATTCGGTGTGCGCTTTGGTTCGGTTGGCGTGTGTGCAAAATTCACCTAGAGAATTTTCCTACTTTTGGAATTTCCCATCATGCACAACATTTGGATCACTAATTTCTCCTGTGTTTACAGTCACTTGTGTATCATCTTCAAAACGTTGTGCTAGCATTGGTAACTCTTTGTTGGATCCATGTGGTATAGCTGAAAAGATCCAATTCCATTTATAGCATAATGAGTTTCCCTAAATGTTTCTCGAGATCCAATTCCATTTATAGCATAATGAGTTTCCCTAAATGTTTCTCGATGACTCATTTTTTTATCAGATTTCATGGCAGTGCTCTCTGACTCGTGCTCTGCTTGACTGGTAATCAAAGAATTCCTCTGTTTATTGGCTGAAGATTTTGGCAGTTCAGTTGAGCTTTTTCTAGACCTAATACTCTCTACTTCAGCTGGGAGGGAAGCAAGACCGATCCTAACTTCCACATTGCAACCTAATGCAAGTTGAATTGAATTTGCAATACTCTTCAGATGTCTTTCAGCTATGGATTTCCATGTGCATTTCCCTGCTCCCGTGTGCCGAAAACTTGGGGGTACATTGTTAATTAGGGGTGTTGAATATCTATGCATCAAAGAATGGAACAGAGAAAACCAGCAATTGGCAATAGATGGCTCATAAACTCCCAAAAGCATGTTGGTTGATTTGTGGTAACTGGAAGATGGTAGAGTGCTTGGAAGATAAGGTAGCAATTCTACCCATGCACGGGTGCTAGTGGATTGGAGAAAAGGAGGCATGGCTAAGCACAAAATCCATGTTGAAGTTGTATTATCCTAAAATGTATGAAGAATGATTCTAAATGACCTTTTGTTCATCTGGTGGAATTTTTTACAAAAGGAAAATTGGATGCTAAAAATCAGAGTTAACAAATTCAACCGAATTGGCCCAAATAGTACATAAATTTGGAAGCGATTTGGTTCGTTAATTACTGTGATTCAATTTGTTTGGCATGTGTGAAAAATTCGCTGTGCGATTCGGTTCAGTTGGCATGTGTGCAAAATTCACCTAGAGAATTTTCCTACTTTTGGAATTGTTGGCATGTGTGCAAAATTCACCTAGAGAATTTTCCTACTTTTGGAATTTCCCGTTTCCCATCATGCACAACATTTGGATTACATGGAATATGACTAGGAATGACTCACCCCCTAGATGGATTGCCTTGTGAGATTATTCTATACCCTCAGCTCGCATGCCCATAAAGTTTGGCATTAACTCTCCAAGGCAAGTTCGTGATCAGGGAGATAATGGTGTCCCAATCAAGGCGGGATGCTCAACCGGTGCAAAATATGGAGCATTGTCTACCGATACCAAGCATTGAAGGATCGCTATCTTGAATTGAATGGCATCAATTCTCTCTCTCTCATACCCCCACTCATAACTGCATGTACTAATGTTGCTCACTCATTTTACTTTGTTGTTTGGACTCTCTTCATTTCATTATGGTCATTTGTAATTTCTCTAAGATCTCCCACTTCTGCTTTAGAATCAACCCTAGCCCTCTTTGTAGGGATTCTTTGGAGCCTCGTGAAGCATTGTGAATGTAGACAAGCAATGCAAGGGGAGGAGAAAGAAGTCCAGCATTGCATGGCAAGTTGTTGGGGGGAGGTTGCAGTTCTCAAAGCTAGCCTGCTCACAGAGATGGAAAACTTCGCATCCTGGAAGAAAAGGGCAGAATCTACCTTCTTTCAAGCCAATTTGGCTAAGGACAGGCTGTATATTGAAACCGCAATGCATATCCTTTCCATATGGAACTGGGAGAAGGAATCCAAGAATGAACTCAACATTATGTCATTATCCATCACTTGGCATGGAGCTTTTACTGGATACTATTAGGGACCATCTTGCTGTCAGTAGGGCATGGAGCTTTTACTGGATACTATTAGGGACCATCTTGCTGTCAGTACTAGTTAAAGGAACATGCCACCCCTTCAAGGCTCGAGCTTGTCTAGTTCTTAGGGGAATGAAGACACATAGGAGGACCCAAAGGTTACTAACCAATTTGAAGTAGTGGTGCTCTCCGATTGAAGGCATTTCTGTGTTTGGTTATGTATTGTTTGTTTACTATTATTAGGCCAATATATTAGAATCTATACTTGGATATGTTTCAGCAAGGTTTTAATTTTGGACTTGTTTCAGTTTATTTTTCAGTTGTTACAAAACTTATTGCTAAAGCCATTGGTTAGGCAAAACTATACTAGGATTGTCAAGGTCTAGCCCCAACCAATTTTCTAAAAATACAAATAGCTGTTACATTTTAAGAAAACAAATAATGAACCACGAATAAGGAAAGTTTAAGAAAAGCAATAAAATTAACATTTATAAAATCAACATCCAATGGGCCATTACATATTTTAATATTCAATGAATCATTGTATTTCTTGTGTAATTACTAAAAGACTAAAGTCAATCAAAATGAAGTACAATGAAACATCATGATTCATACATCCATACATCAACATTTTACATAATATGAAATTATAAATATATCGATATAAAAAATTTATAAATCCTGCAAGCAACAAATCAAAAATATCAAAAAACAACATGGAGCAAGCCACTAGCCATGTTTAAATAGCACGTTCTTGGTCTTCTACTTCCAAGCATTGCAAAAATGATTTAGCATAATTCATGCCAACGTCAATATCATTGTCAAAATCCTCTCCCTCCCCACTGATGTTCGATGGATCTCAAACAATTATCTAGTCCATGTCAACATCATCATCACCATCCATATGAGTAGTGTCCTTTTGATCGACATACCATCATGTTGCTGGTTCCTATAAATATTCAAGTCTCTTCATATGGTGAAGACACAAGGCACTATGCACTGCAACAGGTTTCTATGCTTTTTTAGAGGTAAGTATGTTCTTTTAGTAGAGTGTATGAAGCTATAAGTGGACTAGTTCCTCACAACTACACAGGAACTAGCAATATAACACAACAAATGTGAAGCAAGAGTGTGGAGCTCTGGAGCTCAGTCCCCATACATTCTCCACCACACAATTGGAGATTTTTGGGCTAGCTCCTATAAATCATCCCTTTAATCTTGTTTAGTTCTGCAAACTAAAGAAATTGCCATTAAAGTATCTTGCCCTCATCTGCAAAGAACATCTTTGAAATGGAATTTTGAAACCCCTCCTTTACCTTGGATCTTCATGGGAGGCACTCTTCCAATACCCCTCCACAATGCACATACCATTTAGAATTACGTGCATACACTGTTATCTATAATAGTGTACTCATACTGTCCATCTATGGGTCATGTGCCAAAACTTTAGATTGGAAGCCATCCACTTCCATTATTTACTTCCCCACCCACTTCTTTACTCCCATTCACCCATACGTTGTTCCAAATACACTGCCCCGCATTTTCTCAACTCACTCCACTGCCATGTATTGCTACACATTTTTATTTAAAATAAAAAATCAATGAAAGAAAGCATATACATCAAACTTGGGTGTGAATTATTGTGACCGAATTGATTGTGGGTGTTAGTGTTTTCTCTAACATTGTACACTAATGTCAAGAACAAAATGAATCATAAATGTCACTGAAACACTATCTAACAAATCGAACCCAATCACTATGACAACACCTACCCAAACCATTCTGAACCATCCATCCTCGTGACCACCACAAAGAAAAAAAATTGCATATCAATCAAGGAGTGAGGGACAAGGTTTGATTTTCCAAAGTTAGCAGATAAGGCACTTCAAAGAGTATTAGCGACTAATAAATAGCATGCATCTTTTCTCAAAGCAGTCGCATGCTATAGTGCATTCACAAGTAGAGCAGAAAAAAAAAACCTATCTGCATCAGATCAAGTAAAGCCATGGCAAATGATGAACAACTTGACTATAGTCTTCGTCAAGTTAAATAGGGTTGCATAACTGCAACAAAACACAACGTATAGAAAGGTGACATACATACATTAGAAATTTCAATGGTGTGTAGAAAAAGGTCATACATGCATCAAAACTATCAACGTGTGTATCTTGCAATGAGCACATATGCAAATTGCAACAAAGTGGACAACGATCAAGTGTCTAGACTCTAAAACTATAAAATATATCAAAAAAATAGAAGGTCACATCCCTATAGTAAATCAATAATATACCTTGAAACCTAAATATATATTATATAACTAATTCATATCACTTATTAAGAAGGTTATATAGAGAGAGAGAGAATGTTAAATATTTAATTAGAATTTTTTTTAATAAGAAGCTCCCATACTAGAGGAGGTAAGTAAAAGTTACCAATTTGTTTTATAGAAAAGGTGGTCCATTTAAAAATCGCAAGAGAGTATCAGTGGTGTAAGCAAAAGAAGTTAGTAACCACATCACCAATCAAGAAAAAATACATTCCAGTGACCAGAAAGGAATAAGATTTCTTTATGATACTTTTGAAAAGGTTGTGCCCTCTAAATTAAAATTTAAAGGGACTATTTAAAAGGGGAATATTATTATGACATTGACAATTACATTAACGTGGAGTTGGTCCATCAATTAAAAATTCCCAAGTCAACTATAATCGAAAAGTTAGTTTTTCAAACGAAAGACGGTATGAAATAAAACATATTCAACTGACAATCAACGATTATGTTTTAAAATCTTAGTTTAAAGTTAGGATGATAAGAAAAAACACTGGCTTAATTTGACATTGGATTTGGATCACATCATGAAGCGCCTTCACCTTAAATTTGAAAAATAAATATTTGATGTTTTCTCAAAATAAAAACAAAATAAAATCGTGTAATCTTACAACACAATCCTATACAGAAGTAGCCTCAGAAAAAGTTACAGAAGAAGCATCGGGTATTGTCACTCAAAATGGTCGAGTATCACAACATAAAGAGCAAGATTATAAGGATATGCTATGAGATTTTGTGAAGGTTTTCCCATAAAAGGATAAGGAAATTTCTCATCTGAAAATGTGAAACAGCACCTTGCTAACAAAAGTTTAAAAATTAAAACGATGGAAAAAACAAAAATGGAAGTACAAGTTTTCAACAAAAAGACATCAATCAATCCAATTGAATCTGGAATATTTTCAAAAGTTGAAGTACAAACTACAAACATAGAAGCATCAACAAATTCAATTGAAGATAAAAGTCCAGATGTCAGTACTAATGAAATATCAATGATTGATAGAACGACACAAGTATATGACAAAGATAGAAAACCTAATGTGAATCATGAAAATCCTAAACCTGAGATCAAGAAGAATCAAGTTATAAGAAAAACTTATCAAGATCCTAATCATAATATTCATCACACTGACTGATCAACTTATCAGCGTCACTCTACAAAAGAACAATATTCCGCCTACATTCCGAAGAATTCAATTCCAATGCAACTTGATTGTAAAATCAAAATCATCCTTGGAATTACAATCCAAGAAGTTTTGTCCAAGAACCTTGTCAGCAAATAGTGCTAGATTAGACTGACCTAGGATGGACTGATCTGTCTGCAGCGTAACAATACTGTCTAAAGCTTCAAAATTATTTTCATTAATTTTCTTCCACTACTTCTAGGATAAAGCATCTCGAGGAGGTGTCACATGTAATGTACATAAATGACATTACATTAGTATAATTACCATCAGCCTCAAAGGGTGCACCTATTGGTATGGATGTTTCTCTTAGGTAGTTTTACACCTCATATTGTATGAGCTCCACTTTGTGATTTTCATCATGTTGCCGCCTAATACACACCTCGGGTCACATGGAAGTAATCTTCAATCCATTTGGTGTGTCCTTGGGGGCAAGTCTCGAATCAAGGTGTTGTCACTTGATCCTCGACTCCTCCGTCTAGGCCAACTACTGGCGAAGTCAAGGGGGGTAGTCCCTAAAAAATAACTAAGGCTAAGTAAGTTAAGTACCAAAAAAGGAAATCTAGGAGTTTATGGAGAGCAAGAGCAAACACAAGTAAATCTATTCTAGCAGCATATATGACACAATAAAAGAAATTGCTTGTGAGGGAGATGAAGTACTTCAACACAAATGATATAGACTTAAAGCAAATGCTAGTACTTGGAAGTAAATAATAATAAGCAAAAGCAAAGTATAGACCAATGCCAAAAGTAAATGTTGTTGCAAGATGTATGTAATGTTGTTGAAATGGAAATGTGTTGCAATGCTCTTGAAAATTTTATTATTAAGATGGGTTGTTTAGTTCGCGAGTTTATTGTGAAGTGGCCTAACGAATTGCACAACCACTTGTAACTGCAAAGTGTGTGAGATTGATTGCAATAAAGAAATTCTAATCTAAGATTTGGCCCTCTAGAAATTATCCCTTAATTGGGTAGAAGGAACAATGTCGGAGGTCCAACACAGGGAGAACCTAGATCTCAAAGGTCTCGTTTGACTTCAAACGCAAGTTTATTTGTAGGTTCCCAATTTAGCAATAACTATTATTGGATTGTCCTATTAAAACTAGATCCACACTAACCAGTCATCGTTCTGTATGGAACCCACACCAGAGATCAAGCCAAGGCTCGCAGAGGAGGGATCAAGAACATAGTAGGGGAAGTTGAGGGGATGGTTTATTTGCCAACTTTGAAATTGCAGAAATTAAAATCTAATCTAAGTTAAACTAGTAATTGAAATCTAATTTAATTTTTTTGCGGTGATGTGATTGATTTTATTATTTATTTTATCTTTTTAAGTTAATAAAGCAAATGAGAAGCAAGATTGAGACAATCACACAAAGACACCGATCCCCCCCGAGGGGATTGAATACCAGGCACTAAGTAGCCCACTAATTTTATTGATGTTACAATAATTCTTTTTGGGAACTTTTGTGATCCTTATAGATTTGGATCACAATTTTACAAGCTTTATGGAAAAATTTATTTTTTGAAGAGGAAAAATGCTCTCGAGGGTTCCAAATGGTCTAAATCCTCAAAATTAGGCCAGCATCTCCTCTTGGCTGGGCGCAAACCTGCAAAAATCAGCAAGCAAACAACCCACAAAGATGCCCAAAATCACTTTGGACAACTTGTGGAAAAAAATCAAAACTATGGAAAAAAATCAAAACTATGGAAAAAAATTATAAGTAAAAAGTACACTAATCTAGCAATTTACGACCAAAAAGGGAAGGATAGCAAAAGATGCCCAAAAAAGGATAGCAAAAGACCCCAAAAAACACTTTAAGAGTGTCTTGGACAATATTAAAAAAATCTAAGTCAAAACAATCAAAAAACAAGCAAAATTTAACTAAGGAAAGCAAACTAGAAAGCTTGTTTCCTTAGGGTCTTTGGTTTCGTGTTTTAAGACAGCAAACTAATGGCACTTAAAATGCTAGATATAAAAATAAAATCTCTTGAAACTAAACTATCTTTCAGCCCTCTAAAATATTGTTTTAAAACTTGCTAAAAGATAAAGTCTAGCATGCTAGATCTACTTATAATTTTGAAAATAAAAGAATAGATCTAACTTAGTTGCATGCAAGCTAAAAATTTAAAGATTTAGATAATAAATCAGATCTAGCTATGCATGAAATGGTAACTGTTATCGCACAGTTTGTAGCAAGGATAAAAGGCTAGAGATTGGAGAGGCAAACTGGCGTAACTGGAGCCAATCCCACCCAATGTCACCACAATGGGATGGTTCTTTCTGTTTAGGGTGGTAAGGCCCAGGGGAGACATCCCCGGTGACCTGGGGTTTTGAGAAGGCTCATGGTGATGTTGGCTTACCATCTCCCATACACTGAGTTGATTGGATGTGATGAGCTTGGTTGATCTGAAGTAAAAGAGGCAATCTAAGGGGGGATGTCGGGCTGCTATTCATGGACATGTTGATCATCATCATGGTCGGGATCATTGTCTTCATTGTGGGTTGTGAGACATGATCTCCTCTAGTTACCCCTAAGCATGAGGGGGTAATAGAGATGAAATGACAAAAAATAATTTTTTAATGCTCTCAATTTTCCCAACTATAGGTATGAGAATTCAGAGGTGGGAATTGTCTCCTTGCAAATTATTTGTACATCTTTTACAAAGGAAATAAATACCAAACCACCGGATCATGTGCCACAACTCTCTTCAAAAATCCCTAATCATCCAAGTGTCACTTAAGAGGGGCCCTCACCAAGTTAGAGAGTTGTGAACAATAAGTTGAATTCTTCTTGTAACCATGGCCAAAAGGTCTGGGGACAACTCCACAAGACAGGCCCTACTAATTATTCTTTAAGACAATGAACAAAAAAATGATCAAATATGTTTATATAACTATCTTGTTTTAACCACCAAACCTTGATGGAGCACCACCCAACCCAACACTTTGTATTTAAACAAGCTCCATGGATTTTGAAACAAAATGGGTAGTAAATATGAGTATTTTCTCTATGAATTCATTAATTTTAAATGGGAAGGAAAAAATTATAAGTTACAAGGATTTAATCCACCACCTACTAAAAGATAGTTTCATCGCAACAAACTGGGAAAATGATTCAAAAGGGACTTCACCCTTTATAGTCAAATGTTATCATATGGAAGATTTTCATATGGGAGATTTACCTGATGAATTGATAACTATACAAATTCAAGAGGTGAATCAAATTATTGAAAAGCATAAGGATGTATTCCAAGACTTATCGATGAAATTATCACCAAGTCATGAAACTGGACATGTTATTGAATTACAACCTAGTTCCACCCCAA
This sequence comes from Picea abies, assembly GCA_900067695.1. NCBI lineage: Eukaryota > Viridiplantae > Streptophyta > Pinopsida > Pinales > Pinaceae > Picea > Picea abies. Next base: position 11,703 of record CBVK0101254347.1, read on the forward strand.
CTATCATTGATCCATATCATTATCTTCATCATCATAGGACCAAGATTAATATTTGTCTTAGAACTGCTACATATGTAGTCATTACAAGTAGAAGTCCTTACTCTTCCCCAATTATTTCAGTTAGGAAAAAAGTATAGACCATTCAAATTGTGTATCGATTACATGGGACTAAACAAGATCACAATTAAGAAGATATTCCTCATTCCATTCATTAATGAAATGTTAGACAAATTGCACAGATCAAAGTGCTTTTCCAAATTGGATTTACATTTGGGTTTTTATCAAATTATTTGATATTCCAAAGGTAGCATTCTGACCACATTTGAAGTTGTAATGAACCAAATATACTAAGCAACTGGAAACCTATGAACAAAATGTACATCATCCCCTATTTTGGAACCTAAAAAGGAGGGGATACAACTTTGAAATGGCACATAAATGTTTTAGTGTTGTTTCAAAAATACCGTAATGGCCCTTTTGGAAATTGAAACAAGAAAGCCAAGTTTCAAAATAAGAGTGAAACACATCCACATTTATGAAACTTTTCAGATGCTAAAGGGCATGTTTCCATCCTAGAAAAGTGATTTTTTGATAAGGGTAACAACAAATAATAAAAAACTAAAATCAAGTTTGGCTTGTTTCATCATCTATGTCACCATCCACCTTAGGGCCATGATAAAACAACAATAATACTAACCTGTGCTAATTTTGTAGAGGAAGGGGATTTCGACTCCAAATTAGCTACCAACTACGAATTCCTTGTTCGCCTTTTCAAAATCCTCCATGCTATCTCCATGGCACCTGCAATATATACTCAAATTTCAAACCCCTTCTCTCAGGTCGACCCCCAAAACCCCTCTCCTCAACCAAATCACATAGAAAAGAAACTAATTCTTCACTAATTGCCTCTCAAACCCCTCCAAAACGCCCCCCTTTCCGCCAATGCCAAACATTTGGCACTTGTTGCCACCTTATACACACCTCGGGTAGAATGGAAGAAATATTCAATCCACTGGGTGTGTCCTTGGGGGAAAGTCTTGAGTCAAGGTGTTGTCACCTGATCCTCAACTCCTCCATCTAGGCTAACTCCTAGTGAAGCAAGGGGGGCAGTCCCTAATAAAAGAATCTAAGGCTCAAACTAAAAATAAGCAAATTTATTGTTCTAGGAGTTTATTAAAACAAGAGCAAGATACAAAATAGATCTACACTAGCAGCATATAAGACATATAAATGAAAATTGAAATTGCTTAAGATAAAGATATGTAAAGCATGTAAAGTACTTGCATGAAATATATATAGCAATGAAAGCAGATACAAGTGCTAGAACTAGAAATGATAAGCAATATATGAAGACCAGTGCCAAATATAAAGTTTGTTGTAAGATAGCCAATGTTGTTGAAATAAATATATTGTGTAAGGCTCTTGAAAGTTTTATTAAATGAGTAATTAAATTGTTTGGTTTATTTTAAAGTGGTTGTTGTGAGAAGCCACTTATAAGTGTGATATGTGTGCAAAGTGATAACAAGAAAGAAAATCTAATCTAGATGTGTCCCTCTAAAGGTTATCCTTTAATTGGAAGTAGAGAACAATGGTGGAGGTCCAACGGGGAGAGTATCCCCCTAACTTCACACACAAGTTTGATACAAAATTTTGTACAATGAGCAATGTTGGAGGTCCAACAAGGAGAGTGTACACTCGTTAATGAGTATCCCCCTGACTTCACATGCAAGCTCAATGATGGAATCCCAATTTTACAATAACTGATATTGGATTGTCCTAGTTACACTAAATCGAAAATCCACACTGACCAACCCCTGTTCTGCGTGAAACTTACATCCAAAGATCAAGCCGAAGTTCATAGAGGAGGGGTCATGAACATACTGAGGGGAGCTGAGGGGATGGTTTATTTCCAACTTTGAAATACTGAAAGTAAAATTGCGGAAATTGAAATCTAATTTAGAAAATGAAATCTAAACTAAGCTAATATATGAAATGAAATCTAACTATTGTTATGCAGTGTTGTGATTGATTTTATGGTTTATTTTAGCTTCTTAAAGTGAGAATTGAGAGCATAAGCAAAAATATGGTTTATTTTAGCTTCTTAAAGTGAGAATTGAGAGCATAAGCAAAAATGCAAAAATTGTCAATGGCACAAAAGGACACTGTTCCCCCCAATGGGGAATGAAGACTGGGCACTATGTAGCCCACTGATTTTATTGATGAGGTTAAAATATATTTTTAGTAAGGCTTGTGATCCTTCATTAAGGGAGATCACAAGTTTTCACAAGTTTTCAAAGTGTTTATTTATGAAAGGGGTGCTCTCGGATGGTCTAAATCCACCAAAATTCGGCATAATCTCCCCTTGGCTGTTCACTAACCTGCAGAAGACAGCAAGCAAAGGATGGCCAAATATGCTCAAAAACACTTTAAGAGTGTCTTGGAACTATGTTAGAAAACCCAAAAATTTTCTAAGTCAAAACTAGTGAAAACAAGCAAAAATTAACTAAGGAAAGCAAGCTAGGAAGCTTGTTTCCTTGGGGTCTTTGGTTTGCTGTTTTAGGACAGCAAACTAATGGCACTTAAAATGCTTGCTTTAAAATTTGTAAAAAGATAAAGTCTAGCATGCTAGATCTACTTATAATTTGAAAGTAAAAGATAGTGCTAACTCTACTTTTGTATGCAAGCTAAAACTCTAAAGATTTAGATGATAAATCAGATCTAGCTATGCATGAAATGGTAACTAAAAATGAAACTTCAGATCTTGTTGAGAAAGAGAGAAAAGAGTGCCAGATGGAAAGAGATATTGGGCTATGGAGCTCTATTGATGTATTGTAGAGGGAAATTGTTCCAGTAGAATGTAGGTTGAAGATGATAGAGACTCAAACTAGAGCCCTCCACTCCTTCAATCCTAAGGCCTTGCAAACTTAGAATGATCCTGCAAAGTACTTTTTCAAAGATGGGTGCACCCACTTCCTACACATGAGATCTAGAAAACATGTCAGTCAAACTAGAAGAGCATGAAATCTTAAATCACACATGCTAGAAATAATAAGATTTAGAAATGCACGCTAGCTTACTAATATCTTATCGTTCAAGGACAAATTAATCAAAATACTTGCAAGAAACAAAATTTACCATAACCTCAACACATCAAATGGAACAATGGGCATCCACACATTTGCACAACACCACAAGTATGAACTCCAAAGTCTTCTTAATTTCTATTCCCCAAAGCTTAGAAGCATTACAACAGCATAACTCCAGGTCTCCAATTCTACTTTACAAAGGGAGGAGAAGCTCCAATATATAGCAAGGGGGATGAGTTGCCAATGAAGGGGGACGCACCACATGGAGGAGAAGAGTGCACCATTTGGCATGGAAAGGAGCCAAGTCTGAGAGGTAAGGTTGCCACCTCTCCTGAGCCTCCAAGAAATCGCCACTTGTGAGTGTGGGAGAGAGAGGGAGGGTGCCACCTCTCAAGAGGTAGGCAGCCCTCGTCATGAGTGCGCCACCTCTCCTCAAAGAGGGCGCACCACCCATTGGGAACTCATCCAACTCCAACCATAGCTCAAGCTAACTCACTCTTCATTCCCAATCAAGTGCCAACAATTCTTAGTTAACTCAAGAAAGGGTGGGTTGACTCAAAACATGTTCCCGACATGTTTCCCGAAAAACAGCATTTGTTGATTTTTTGTCTTTTATTGGTATTTTATTGACTATTTGTGAGTAAAATTAATTTTAATTTTAAAGTGATTAAAAATCACTAATTTCACTCACAAAGTGGGTATTCTGAGTGTGAAAACGAATACCCCCGAGGCTCCTAGTACCATTTATTTAACTTAGGACTTATTTACAATTAAAATATCTCGTTTTTGCGGAAATTTTATTTTTGAATAAAACATTAAAAAAACCTAAAGGGGACTTAGCAAATTTCCATGAGACTCTAGGAGGATGATTAGCATGGTAATATACATTAGACACTAGACTTAGATGAACAAGTTAAGGCCTAACCATCAGTACATACTCCAGCTTGGAGGAAATGAGTGAAAAAACTCGGAAATTATAACTCGCTTAAAAATTAATTCAAGCAAGAAATAATTAATAAGTTAAAAAAACACTCTAGAGTAATGCACTCATGATTAAGTCCTATGAGGCTAAGCCTTTTACAAATTCATCATGATAGATTCATCTTATTACAATTCCCCACAGGGGTATGGAAAATGCGGTAAAAAAGCAGAAAAGGGGCCATAATGGCCGGCAAGACTTCTGAACTCTGAATTTTGAACAAGTGCTTGTTCAATCTTTGGCGGATCTATTGCAAGTCCATTCTAGTGCAACTTGGTGGGTAAGATTGGATCCATATGGGGGTGTGCGCTTGATCTTTAAGAAAGGAGACCATGCAAGAATCCAGAATCTGTAATCTACATCACAAATGTCTCACCAAAATATCATCAGTCACACATGTATCTAGAAACCTTCAATTAAAGCATAAGTTGCATGAATAATATATATATATATATATAAGAAAAGTGCAAAAGAAGAAAGTATAAATAATAAACAAGGAAGAAATAATGACATGAAAGCAATATACAAAGGAGAAGGATTAGAGAGCTATGTTACAAAGGATGCTTCCATGGGCATCAAATGATTGCGTTGAAGACCAATTCAAGGTGGAGCCCTTTCACTGGCAGATTTAGTTTTATGTCGTCCAACTAGCTGAGATGAATTGTCGTAAGACTTCTGCACTTTACCCTGCTTTCTGATATTCTAATGGAAACCCTTTTTTTAGTTCTCAACCATCCGATTAAACTTTTTCTAAAACCTTTTTTGAATCTGATTTAACAATTTTTACTCTTCCTTGAAAGGATTTGCATATTCTTTAATAGGGATGACATGTTGAATATTATCTTTATCATTAACTTCTTCATCATCCTTAGAACCCTCCACCAGATTTATTCCATTTTTTCTTCTTTTCTTTTTATATTTTTTTATGTTTTCCATGTTTGTTGATGATATCCTCTTTACCAACATAGATTTCCCCAGGCTCCAAGACATCTGGAATGGATGGCCCAAAAATCCTTTCCAACTCATCCTGACATCTAATTGACTCAACTGATAGCTGACAAATAGATGCTGACAATGTTGACCCAACTAATAAATCCAACCCAATTCCTGATTCTGAAAGTGCTACATCAATATTCTTTTCACTTGGAGCTTCTTCAAGAAAAAACTATCATAGGAATCCATGGTATCCCATACATTACAAACATTTGGGAGTTCTTCCTTGAATTTTTCTTTGACAGGTGCTAGAAAATCAAATGATATTTCATAACTTCCCATGTCATGCACAGGATAAACAAATTCATTCATTGGTTCTTTAGGATCTTCAACATGGAATTTTCTTTCCTTCTCCCTATGAAGCTTGACAAATGAATTCTCCGAAGAAGGAATGGTGGCATATGATAAGTCCATCTGAATAGTACCTCCCAAAGTAGCGGCCCACTTCCTAGATAAGAACATACCCCATGCATCAGGCGCATCAATAACAAGGATGTCCATGGGAAATGTGGTACCAGGATAAGCCGCCAATTTAACTTGAAGACCAACAATTATTCCATGCCCATCTTTTTCTCTAGAATCCATGGCACATACGTTATGATATGGTCTTGTGATTTTCATATTCAAAAGCTTCATGACATTCCTGGTGATGATATCTGATGAAGCCCCGGAATCATACATGCAATTATGCAAAAGAAAATCATTAATCATTAAAGACACAAAGAAGGTGGATGATCTTCCTTTGTCCAATCCATACTATGCAAGATAACATGGACGTCCTCATGATGCTCTTAGACTTGTATTTCCCAAGACTTCTCTCATTAGGACCTTCTATAGCCTTTAACAATTTATCCTTTTGTGAAGGTATCTTAATGAGATTCGCTACTAGAACCAAAACCTTAGAGTTTGATATCTAATTTCCCAAGTCAAGAATTAGATCTTCAGTTGGAGGAGTAAATGCGTTAGGAATGTTTTGTTGTGATGCACTTGAATTATCATTCCCTTTCCTCTAGTAGGTTACTCCTTTAAATTTTGCCATCTCTAATATTTGTTCTGGAGTAGGCTTCTCACCATACAACCTAGTCACATTATCAACTTTTAAGTCCTTTTTTCTTTTACTTAGATTTATCGTTTGCTTCCATTGATCACTTGTGATTGGATGAGTTTTGCCTACATTATTTATAAAATCTAGGCGTCCTGAATATCCAACATAGTTATTTGTTTCAGGAAACCCTTGCTCATTTATCTGACAAAAAACGGGGCAAGTGGATTCCTCATGAAATTCTTCACAAGCTTTACAAAAAGGAGGAGCCTCTTGCCTAACCATATTTGTTGCTTTCAACTGATTTGGTGGCCTCTTATCTTGGGAAGGATCTTCTTCTACCATCTTTCATTGTTTTTCCTAGGTTGAAATCTATTAGCTTGAGATCTCTCCATGGTAATCAATCTATTTTGCATGGCATTTATCTAGGTTGCATGGTTGGCTTCCATGGCCCTCATAATTTTTTTCATTTTTGTCAACTCTTTCAAAGGGTCTGAAGAAGAAGTTTTACTTTCTATTGCAACTGATTTATCTTTATTCTCTGATTGTTTGGAAGTATTACCCCTTGTGAAACCGGGAAGGTTGGACTTTCAAGAAGATTGCATATTCCTATCAATCTTAATGGCCATTTCCTGAGCAAACTTGAGATTAGTTGGCTCTTTGTCTCTAAGCTGATATCTCATCTCACCATTGAAGGCTTCAATATAATAGATGAGAATGGAGGCGACTGGAGGCTTAATATCTGTGTGAAGGCTTGAAATCAAATCATTAAACTTTTTATTAAACTCTTCCATGGTTTCATTCTCATTCTTCCTTATACTATGAAGTGCAGCCAACAAATGATGATGGTCTTTCTTATCACCCCATCTTTATGTGAATGCTTCAATCAAATTCTTCATGGTGGCGTATTTGTTATCATCTAACCCAGAAAACTAGTCATAAGCATCTTCTTCAAAAGACAAGGCAAAAAGTTTCATTTTGACGTCTTCATGGTTATGTGTTGCACCACTGCACCATTTAATAATGCATAAAGAAAAGGCTTTGATGTGAGCCTTAGCACTTACTGCATTATTTCCCTGAAATGACGGAAACTTTTAAGTAGCTTTTTTGGGCAAAGCATGTGGATAACCATTAATTGCAGAAAAATCAAGTGGACTAAAATAATCATCCATTTCTACTTGCAAAAAATTAAATCCTAAGTTAGAATTATTAAAAAGAAAGTGAATATCAAAAATGGATTCGAATCCAAGATGATTAAGGATTCTACGAAAAGTAAGTTGTTATGAACACAATATATAATAACAAATGTAAATACATTACAAAATATATAAATAATAATAAATAATCAATAGTTAATGAATAATAATGAAGAGACACCTCCTTGATGAAATGTCACGTCTCTTCATGGAAGGGCACCCCTCTGTGGGTATATAAGGCCCTCATTCTCATTGTAATCATCATCTTATATTATTCATTCTCTTATACATTTATATATTATTTATTATCCTCATGGATATCTGTATATTCCAAGCATTTTGGATATTTCTTGTGTGAGCGAACTTTTGTTTGTCTCATTTGGTATCAGAGCTTCGTTTCTGATCCTGGCCTTTGGCCACTGGACCTTTTAGTTAGAATTTGTTTCCCTTGGCAACCGAACCACTGACTTTTGGTCACACTGTATTTAATCAGAGTTTCTTTGATCTCTTGGGTCCTTGACCATTAAAAATTCAAGTAACTACTAAAGGAAGAAAATTAATCTGCTACAACAAAAAAAGAAAAGTTCGAAGATATACCTGGCCATTTTCAATTCAAAAAATCTATTTAAGAAAAGATTGTTCCACTGCTAGATCATTGTAGAAAAAAAATCAATAAAAGAAATTAAAAATAAATAGAGAATTTCAGAGTTCTCTGAAATTCTTTCACTACAAATTAGAAATTGAAAAGAATTTCAGAGTTCTCTGAAATTCTTTCACTACAAATTAGAAATTGAAATCAGAGAAAAAAAATTGCAAATCCTGCCACCGTACAAACACTGTCATCATTTTTATGTTCGTACAAATTTCAACTGTCAAAGAAATTAAATTCAACATCCATACAGAAGTTAATTGGCTAAAATTATGTACCATATGTACTCTGCAATAGCTCGTACAATCTCCAATTAATTCAACACAGCCAAATTCCGTACAATCGCCAAGTAATTATGCTCAGAAGAATTATGTACAATCGCTGAAATTTATGTTCATTGTCCGTATGCCTGCGGTGCCGCAATCACCATCTGCACAACTTGTTGTGAGTACGATTTGCAGCACGTACAAATTCACCATCGTACATCGTGTCCGTACTATCATTGTTTGTTGTGCACGTGTCGCTACTCGTCCGTATTGAAATCCATATTGTATGGTTGTCATCCGTACCTTATAATTTGTGAAAGATTTTAATTGTTGTGGGGGTATTGTGTTTGGTTCGTCCACATCTCTTCAAATAAAAACAGTGTGACAATTCTTCTAAAGGTTGATTATACATAAACTAAAATTTGGGTTATACATGAGAAGAGTTAGTATTTGATAAAGGGTATTACTCTAACTTATTAAATCATAATACATAAGTTGGAGACATAACAATATTAAATTATCCAAGGAAAAATAAAGATTTTCTTCAATTATAAGCCTTTATATTATAAAATAGATAAAAAGGTGTTTTTGTATATTAAAAAAAAATTATCTTTTTATTAAAATACAAAAGGTTATAAAGGATTTTAAGAATAATGAAAAGGGGAAGTGATAAAGTTTAAAGAGTTACTACTGAGTTTTATTCAAGGATACTTTAAGAGGTTTTAAGGTTCAAATGATATAATAAAAAGTGAATTTCCAATCAAAGTTATAAAGAGGTGAAGCAGAAAAATTATTAACTTTTATTAAATTACAGAAGGCCTTTTTTGAATATTAAAATTTTTTAAAACTAAAGTTTAAAAATAGAAGCTTTCGATGAAAAGATTAAAAAATGGATTTTAAAGAAATATTTTCTAGCAAAAATCGTCAAGATAAATGCATCAGATTATTGATATTTAGAAGAAATATTCAAGAAAAAGAAATTAGCATCCACATTTGTCCAAATAAGAAGAAAAATCACATCAGTGTCGATTTGGCAAATCAATTAATAATTCCAAAAACAAGTGTAATCGAAACAAAAGACCTTTTTGGAAATAAATATGAAATCAAGGACTTAAGGTTGACCTTGAAGATTATAAACTCATATCGAAATTCGAGGTTACAACTATATATCAAAAAGAGATTGATATAATTCTTGGTTCAACTTGGTTAGAGACGTTGGGTAGCTTAATATTAAACTTTGAGAAAAAGTTTTTGATGTTTTCCTACAAGAAGAAAAAAATAACATTACATGACGTCTCAATGAAGTTAGATTTGGTATCTACATAAAAAGATCTTGATCAGATCTCAAAAATGATACTTTGGGATAATCAACAATCAATACTTGAGATCCAAAAAGATTTTGACAAAATTGTCATAGATAAAGATGCAGAAATTTGTCGTCTAAAGAACCATAATCAAAGCTTGGTTGCACAGATCAAGAAGTTGAAGAATGAGAAGAAATCACAAGAGGAAAAGTTAGAACAGTTTGCCAGTAAAGAAGCAATGACTAGTGAAGAAACAATGCCCGAACCTATTGAAATCGAGAAGCTTCCAGTTAAAAAAATACAGACCTCGGAGAAAGGAACAAACACTGATCTAGTTGAGTTACCAATAGTATCAAAAGTTGAAGAGAGTTCCAACAAACAAGATTCACAATAGTATCAAAAGTTGAAGAGAGTTCCAACAAACAAGATTCACAAGTGAGTCGAGTACCTTATGGTCATCCAAATTACAAGAATCGTTACGACCAATCACTAGGAAAGGAGGAATATAAACGATATTCTTCTTATCAACAAACGAACTACAATGTTAAAAAAGAGCAAAGACAAAATTGACAATTTATATGGAAGCCTAATCAAATACTTCCAATGAAAGTAGATTTGGGCTGGATCACTCCCCAGAAGATGCAACTACAAAAACAAAAGATCACAAGAAGACAGTTCGAGCTAGAACACAAGATAGGTCCTTCTCAAATCATGCTTTGAGGACAAAACATTTTTAAGGGAAAGGCAATGTAGCATACAAAATATATATAATATTAAGTAATAATAATCATAAATA
>CBVK0101254348.1:0-15461 GCA_900067695.1 Picea abies
CGAGATCGGTCTCGGCATTCCTGCTGAACCGCTCTTCCGATCTCACCCTATGTCGGTAACTCCTCTCGAACCACTTTTGGTTCATTTAGACTCCCTTGGGAATGTCATAGATGAAGAAGTCCCATGATTACCAGAGAGGATCTTTACCAAAACATATATGGGATCCACAGAACCAATCTTTGGTGACAAGTATAGGACTCTTGATCGTCCTATCACCACAGTAGAAACCAATCCCACACCTGCTTGTTCTGTATGGAGGACTTCATCAGGATGTGATCTCTATGAACATTTCGAATCTATTCGACAACCCTTTCATCCTTATGACCCTCCTAGTGAAACAGGACCATCCAGTCAAACCATGAAACACCCAATTGATCAGGTTATTCACCCTACTACTACACCAGCACAAGTCCATCCTAATACTGGACTCATCACCTCTACTCATCTCCAAAGCACTTCGATATCTACCCCTGTTTCTACAAGTTTTTACTCTACAGCTCCGCATGTTCCACACGATCCTGCTAGGACATCTTCTCACCCAAGAATGTAGACCCCTGCTAGCCAAACACATCCAACTGGAGGGAAACCACCATCCAATGAATCATTTATTCCTGGAGGACTACCATTCCATGGTGGGCCTACCCCTCCCGGGGGACAGTCCCCTTTTCATGCTCCTTCTGAAGGGAAACCTTCGTTTTCCAGTTATAGCTCGGTCGTAAATCCATCGTTGGCAGGAGGGAAAGCCCTGTTTGCTAGAAGCCCTTCACAATCCTGGGGAGCATCCTCAGCAAGAACGTTTACTCAACCCTACATTGGGGGGCACTTGTATAATAACCCACTAGGAGGAGTATCCAATCTTGTTCCTCCCAGAACATCTTACGAGCAATCTTATCCGAGCGGTATCCAAAACACCACCTGGAGTTCTCCGGGATGACAGTCTTATCCTCCTCATGGGCCTTATGTGTATCCGCCTACGGGATCTACTCCTTACCATTCTCAAGGGAAAAATGTTTATCCTTTTCACGGGAAAATAAATCACTCGGCCTATAATGTTAAAAACCCACCGAGTTATGCCAATGTTTCTCATGCACCATCGAATCCTTCTTATCCTAGCCAGCAACAACCATATGTAGGAGGACCTACTAGTTACAACTATCCACCTAACCCAGTCTATGGTCCTACTGGTGTTCCTATGTTGTACCAGTATCATTCGCACATTAACTGACAGCTACCTTTCCTTGTGACTCTGGATCTCCCAGACTTGTCTCGGCTAACTAATGATCCTATCTCTCATTCACCGGTTTGGCCAGTTATTTCCGTTAAACTTCCTTTTGATATTTTGAAATTTGACGGAAACCCTTGCGAAGATCTGAACAACCATGTGATGACTTTACATTTATGGTGTTCATCAAACTCCCTCATGGATGATTCTATATGTTTGCATCTTTTCCAGCGAACACTTACCAGTTCAGCAGCAAAGTGGTATATTGAACTACCATGTGCTTCTTTTCATGATTTTAATTCCCTTGCCATGTCTTTCCTCATGCAATTTCAACTACCTATTTGCTACGAGACAAGTACTGAACTCTTGACCTCCCTTTGTCAAACTAACTCTGTGCATATCTCTTATCATATTCAAGAATGGAGATGACGACAAAGGTTAATCAAAGCGGTCATTCCTGACCAATTATTAGCAGAATGGTTCACTAAATCGTTGTTACTCCCCATCGCTCATGATGTTGCTATGGGTGGTGTGGTCACAGAGGAACAAGATGTCACTCGGGCTCAGTATTTAGATTTGATCCTAATGATGAGGCCTCGTTGAGTGCACATATTTATATGTTTAATGGGATCAATTTGACCACTCGCTCTAAGACCTATGACACACCAAGTAACCCTGACAAAGGAAAAGACACTAACGGTGTCGGCACTTTACCGAATCCATCATCATCCTCCGTTAGTCTTCCATTGGTTAATCCTCCATCTGAACCACTTCATATTGAAAAACCCACGTTCGACTCTATCTTACGCCCTCCTAAGAGCACTATCCTCAAAGCTACCTTTAATCCTAGTTCACGCGTTGTCCAAAACTACAACATTGTCGAATATTTGGCTCAAGCACCATGTGCTATGTCTGCATTAGAAGTTCTATAGCACTGCCCCAGTCAACATAGGATTCTCTTGACCACTCTCAGTGTTGTTGATCCTGAGTCATCCAATCATATCATGTTTAACCTAGATAATTATGCGTCTCGACTCTCCCACCAACTTCCTTTCCAAGTTGATGTTGTTGTTCACAATCAACAAATCCATTTAACTATTCTAGATGAGGGAGCCTCAACTTGTGACATATCTTTAGCGTGTTGGAAAGGTTTAAAATCACCAGCACTCAACAAATCCCCAACGATGTTATACACCTTCGATGGGTGAGGTTTTCATCCCCATGGGATTTTACAGTCCCTGCCCATCCAATTGGGTGGCAAAATTGTTACCGTTGATGTTGAGGTGGTCGATGCTCCCCTCAATTATAACTTGTTACTTGGAAGAAGTTGGTTTTATGCTATGACTGTCATTGCCTCGTCAGTTTTCTGATGTGTCCAATTTCCTCATCAGGGAAAAATTGTTACTGTTGATTAGTTGGATTTCTGCATGAGCGATGCTCACGTTCTCGCTACCAACAATATTCCTTTCTTAGGAGACCACAAGATCACATATGAAAGCATTGGTGTTGGCTTACTGAAAGACTCTATCCTCATGTGTACCTTCCCTACACCACTTCCACCGACTACACATCATATTGCCACCGTCGATATGATTTCGAACGTGGCTTATCAATCTTTGGAATCATATGACCCTCAGATTGTACCTTGTCCATTGGAATTCGATGCACTAAGTGACACTGTGCCACTTAGTCTAGTCGAAAAATCATACGTTTCTATCCTATTCTCTTCTCCCTCATTGGATGCCTATCATTTATTGGCACTTGACAGTTCCTTGATGCAATCACGGTTGAGTTCCTTGTCGTCTGCGATCAACTACATTTCCCCAAATTTTCCTTTGGATGAATCTATTCCAGAAATGTTTCACATGGAAAAGTTACCTTGGGATTATCACCATCACCGATCCTCTTTTCTTCCCCCTCGTGAAGAAATTCGGGCAGATATACTATATATCTCCCCTCTTGCTGTTGATTTTTCATCATCTCCCATGATTTCAACCTTTGATGATTTGGATCCAGTAGTGGACATGGTGATTTCTTTGGTAGGATTATTGGAGCCTGATCTCCTTACTCCTATCGCAACCCTCCACATGTGTTCCTTGTCGAGTCATTATCTTCCATCTAGCGAAGATCTCCTGGAGGCCATGACCACGTTTTATCCATTGACATGGTACCCTTCGAGAGCATTATCCTCTTGGAAGCCATGATCAAGAAGCAACCACGAGCATAGTTTCTCTTCTCTATGGAAAGCTCGTTAAAAAATGAAACAGAGGCTCTGAGCATAGTTCTTTTTCTGTCTCAAGCTTGTTAAAAAATGAAACAGTCACCTCTCTTGAATCTTATTTTCATCCACCCTTCTCCTTTTTCTCATCTACTAGAGAAATTGGTGAGGACCTCAAAACCAGTGAATGAATCAAAGCTTGGAGGGCATGTCTCCATCCTTTGATGATCTTTCTAGAGTTAAGCCACTAGCTTTCAAGCTGGGGGCATACCGAGCTTAGTATTTGTTCTTTCTCTTGCTCGTAAATACATGAGAATGCATCCGGGTAGACTTTTATCTCTTTTTTGGACCTGTATGGATACATGAAACAGGAACCCCGTGCAGTCTCCTTTAAGCTCTTTTCAGACTCTCTAAACATAAAAATATTTTCGAGTGATCTTGCTTCCTTTTCCACTCGTTAAACGGTTTGAAAGGGCATCTTTTGAGTGATAATTTATCTCTTTTTCGGCCTCGTGAGACTAACATTACGAAAAAGGACAACACTGGAGTCATCTTTGAGTTCTTTTCAGACTCTCTAAAGATGAAAAGATTGACGATCTCCTTGTTATCTTCAAACTCGTTAAAGTATTTGAAGAAAACATCTATTGAGCGATAGGTTATCTCTTTTTCGGTCTCGTCAGACTACTTTACAAAAAATTAACTGAGAGAGTTCTCTTTTAAGTGTTTTTCCCGACTCTATAATCATGAAAAACCTTCGCGTTTTCTATCTTTGGACTCGCTAAACAAAACATCGATAGGCCCATATGGGATCGAACCCTTACTTCTTCCAGTTTGTTAAACAAAGGAAGAGGAACTTACCAAAACTTATTTTGATCGAGCATGTGTTATCCTCTTCAATATCGTTAAATTAAAAAGAGGTACACGCCTATCTCGATGGGGGAAAAAATTGAAAGAAGCAAGCCAAGCAGTTTTTTGAGAACATTACCAAGTAACTCTTAAAGTCGCCCTTGAACATGACACTTTGTCTTTTGCACGCATTATAATCTGTTGAACCTCTGCACTGAGCCAATCCTTTAAGTTTATTTCACCCCTCTGGGTCACCTGACGTAAGTCATAACATCCACTGCATCATCATGTTTTGGTCCATGTCATGTTTCTGCTATCCTGCCTCAGTGTTCAAGGGAAGTATCCATCTCGTGAGTGAGCCGTCACAAATATCTTGTCTCAATACCCGTGTCAGTCCATGTTCATTTGATATACCAATTACATCTCTATGTTTGTTTTGTGTCATTGATGGGGGATACATCAAGGCCCTCCTTCAATGAGCCTATTCCTATCGACTTCAACATACTATCCAGGAATTAGACTTAGAAACCAATTAGTACTTTTGGACCTGCATGCCTCAATGGCAGGCCTCCTCGCGTTCAACGGTGGGTTTACATCATTGACCTCTGATCAGATGATTCCACGGATGTTCGACTCTGGCTCATCCATTCACATTCGTTGGAATGTACTAGGGTACCTTGGGAATCATTGACATTAATGGTGATCTCCCTCATGCTTATTAACGGTTTACATCATTGGCCGGTAATCAAGTGGTTTCTGCCATGTTCGACGTCAGGACATCTATTCACATGGTTAGATTCATACCACATCGAAATCGATAAGAAGACCCTGGGTTGAGCCATCACTCTGATATGTACTTTTCCCAGGTTGCGAAGGAGTTTCTCTTGAACAATGACACATATACTGTTACATAGATCCACTTTGTATTGGTCATGGCTATGTATTGTCATCTCGTAGATCCACTTTGTATTCTTCATGGCTACGATCAATTTATGTCATAAGAGTATAGATCCACAGTGTATTTTCAGTGGCTATACTTTTTTATCAATACAATTATGGATTCGCAGTGTATTTTATGGCGGCCATAAATTGCAAGTCTTTATCACCCAAGAATAGGTATGGATGCCTTGGGTTTGAAACATGTCATAATATTTGGTGGATGTTTGTGTGCAGCTTCTGACAGGTTCTCTACATCTATACCCTTGCTTGAAAGTCTACAAATCATTTCAGTTACCAGTTTCTGGCTTCTCACTTCATACTTTGGGGGGAAATATGTTACACATAAAAAATACTCACTTTGATAGTGTCTCAAGTGTCGTCATTATAAGTGTCGCAAGTGTCACATTTTGCTCACAAGTGTCGCAAGTTTTAAAGAAAGAATACTGCCATGATGCCTATGTCTTGCCTATAATGACATGACAAGGACACTTGGAACACCTCAAACATTTGCTTTGGAAGAAGAGAAATGATTCAACAAGCTTATGAACCTTTTTCCATCTGAAAGCACCCAAAAAACTGAGTTTTTGGAGGGGAGGGCTCTCTTATAACTATCTTAGGAGTGTTGGCACCCCCCCATAAGCCATCAGAGAGAATTATAGCACTGCATCATCCCTTTTGTAGGAGCGCTCCTACCCTCAGGAGTGTTGGAGCTCCCCTATACACTACTAGGGAGCGTTATAACGCTCTGAGTGCCCTTTTGAGGGAGCGCTACCTATCCTGGGCAGAAGTTGATTTGTTGAGAAGAATGAGGGAAGGATCTTTTCATTCTTAGAAGGCAGTTGGGCTCGAATCCTCAATCAATCCATGATCTTAGGGTAGATCTCTAACTAAAGGAGGAAAATCCTCAACTCACCCCAAAGATATCTCAAGTTGTTGAGCCTGTCCAATCCTATATAAGCAAGCTTTCTCATGGTGAGAGGGGACTGGAAAAGGAGAATCACACCAAACTTATGATCTTATAAATTGTGCTAGAACAAAGATGATTTGGAAGCAAGAGACTGATGATCTCATAGGGAGCAATCGATGAAGCTATCATCATTCGGATCATGGATCTTTTGAGCAAGGGGTAGACAAGGAGGACTTGTCGAAACTGTTGCAATCCATCTACGGCTGTAAGCAATGTTTTGTCCTCATTAATATAATTTGATTGGCCTGTTTATTTCTAATTCATGTTGAATCTCACATGAATTTTTCTCTTTAGTAGATAGACCTATTTTGGACTAATCTTGATAGAGTAGGAAGTGGTCATACTTTTTTTGTCTACAGGGCTTATCGGGGAGCAAAAGATTGGAGCTCAACTCGGAGCATGCAGGGACAAACACCGGTAAAAGGTACTTATTTTCTCATTCTTTCTCACACACTAGCCCACCTAGATCTAAAAGGAAGTCAGTGACCATGATAAGCACTTTATGTCTTAGAGTTAAGAGTCTATCTCTTTGAGGAGATCTACCTGTCCACAGGGAGATTTTCCTTCAATAGAAATTGGCGACTCCACTAGGGATCAAATCGAAACTTTTAGTTTTGTTTTTTCCTCATATACCTTGCCTTACAATCTGATTGTTTTCATACCTTGTTCACCCCATTTATCTGATTACACTTGCTGGTTGACTCTTTACCCCATCACATTCAGCTTGACTGTGAAAATTTGACTGAATTTTTGGGTTTTTGGATATTTTTATGAGTTTTTTAAGATTGGCACCCCTGTAACCATGATAGCAGAGTGACAACACTCCCTGAAGGTGTTGGAAAGAGTGTTATAATTCCATGGTGTCCCTTACACAAGAGCACCAACCCCTTTTTTCACAAAATCTCTTCAAAAATTCCATTTTTTGGAGGTCCAGACCCTATTTCTTCACTCCCTGAGCTGCTTTGTGACTCAATGATTCTTCCTTTGACCTTTGACATGCTTCCCCATGAGAAGTAAATACCTGATAAGCAAACACCCTTTGAGTAAAGAACAGTTATAAAACAAACGCTAATTAAAAACTATCTAGAACATTTTTATTTTTAGGATCTTCCACCAACAGTAGACTAGGGTTAGCGTTCTGGATTAGGCTGTGAGTACAACTCTCCAAAGTTTTCAAAAAAAAAATTAGCATCCTAAGCTAGGGAGAGTCAAATCCAATTGCCATATTGGTTTTCTGGGATCCCCCTCTCACACAGGGGTTACGCACGAGGTCGCATTCGGGCGAATTACGGACATTATCCCTTCGTTGTTCAACTATTTGTAGTGGTTGGATCGTATATTGGGGGTCACTGGAAGGTATACCCATGATTATGTGTGGGAGCCTTTCGAGTTGATTTCGGACTTGTTATATTGCCCATACGTTTCAGATCAGACTATCGACTATGCCCACCCAGGGACTCACTGCGAATTGGTATCTTTAGTTGCCATAATCTTTAGGTACTTACACAAGGTGACGATGAAGGGAAGTCTCACTATAACTGGAACAGACATTGGTCAAACTCACTCGAGCTCCTTGGAGGGTAAATCCACAATTACTGCATGGAAGCTTGCACCAAGGTGTAATTATGTTAAGAAGGTCACCATTGTAATTGTTCCACCATATCCCATCCCCTTCTCGACTTGATCACGTGACGTTGTATTTCATCACCAACTAGTACGGTCATCGAGAGAAGTTTTGTCTGCTTGGTTGATTGCTATATTTTATTAGCGCATGTTGTTTCTTTTTGTTAGTTGGCCCTAGATTTTCAGTTTGTTCTATTATTCTCCACAATTGAACCCATAGACAATAAAGGTCTTTGTCGATCATGTAGGATGCAAGGGATGCCTCCGGAAGGCTATCAACCCTTACCTCCTAACCTACCAAAAGACAACTACTATAGAGAGGTAGAAAATCAATCTGATGCTGGAAGTGCTATTGCTCCTCCATTAGATAACTTAGAAGACACTTTGGTCATGGTTGAAAATCCCACCACAACTATGTTGGTAACTCCTCTCGAACCACTTTTGTTTCGTTTAGACTCCCTTGGGAATGTCATAGACAAAGAAGGCATATGATTACCAGAGAAGATCTTTACCGAAACATATATGGGATCCAGGGAACCAATCTTTGGTGATGAGTATAGGACTCATGTTCATCCTAGCACCACAGTAGGAACCAATCCCACACTTTCTCATTCTTAATGGAGGACTTCATCAGGACGCAATCTCTATGAACATTCTAAATCTATTCGACAACCCTTTCATCCTCATGACCCTCCTAGTGAAACAGGACCATCTGGTCAAACCATGAATCACCCAGTCGATCAGCTTATTCACCCTACTGCTACACTAGCACAAGTCCATCCTAATGTAGGACTCATCACCTCTACTCATCTCTAAAGCACTTCGATCTCTACCCCTATTTCTACAAGTTTTTACTCAACAGCTCCACATGTTCCACACGATCATGCTGGGACATCTTCTCACCTGAGAATGCAGACCCCTGCCGGTGAAACACAACCAGCTGGAGGGAAACCAACATCCAATGAATCGTTTCCTCTTGGAGGACTACCTTTCCATGGTGGGCCTACCCCTCCTAGTGAATAGTCCACTTTTCATGGTCCTCCTAGAGGGCAACCTCTGTTTTCCAGTTATACTCCAGTCGTAAATCCACCGCTGGCAAGGGGGAAACCCCCATTTGCTAGAAACCCTTCACAACCCTGGGGAGCATCCTCAGGAGGCATTTTTACTCAACCCTACATTGGGGGGCACTTGTACAATAACCCACTAGGAGGAGCATCCAATCATGTTCCTCCCAGAACATCTTATGGGCAATCTTATCCGGGCGGTATCCAAAACACCACCTGGAGTTCTCTGAGACCACAGTCTTATCCTCCTCATGGGACTTATGTGTATCCACCTCTGGGATCTACTCCTTACCATTCTCAAGGGAAAATTTTTTATCCTTCTCACAGGAAAATAAATCACCCAGCCTATAATGTTCAAAACCCACCAGGTTATGCCAATGTTTCTCATGCACCATCGAATCCTTCTTATCCTGGCCAGCAACAACCGTATGTAGGCGGACCTACTAGTTACAAATATCCACCTAACCTAGTCTATGGTCCTACCGGTCTTCCTATGTCATACCAGTATCATTCACACAGTAACCGACAACTACCTTTCCTTGCGACTCTGGATCTCCCAGACTTGTCTCGGTTAACTAATGATCATATCTCTCATTCACCGATTTGGTTAGTTATTCCAGCTAAACTTCCTTTTGATATTCCAAAATTTGACGGAAACCATGGCGAATATCTAAACAACCATGTGATGACTTTCCATTTATGGTGTTCATCAAAATCCCTCATGGATGATTCTATACATTTGCATCTTTTCCAGCGAACACTTATCGGTTCAGCAGCAAAGTGGTATATTGAACTACCACATGCTTCTTTTCATGATTTTAATTCCCTTGCCATGTCTTTCCTCACACACTTTCAACTGCCTATTCGCTATGAGACAGGTACTAAACTCTTGACCTCCCTTCGTCAAACTAACTCTGTGCATATCTTTGATCATATTCATGAATGGAGATGACGACGAAGGTTAATCAAAGCGATCATTCCTGACAAATTATTAGTAGAATGGTTCACTAAATCATTGTTACCCCCCATCGCTTGTGATGTTTCTATGGGTGGTGCGGTCACAGAGGAACAAGACATTGCTTGGGCTTAGTATTTAGATATGGTTAATTCCCAATCTGGTACTTTGTATGATCTGCTTCCGAATGTTTCTCGAGATAATATCGATCCTTCTAAGCCATCATCCTCATCTCATGCAGATGGTGTTATCGGTTTCGTCAAAACTCAATCTTTTTCCAAATCGACTACACCCTCCTCTACCTCCCCCCAAACTCAGACCTCTGAGGTGAATGCAGTTCAATCTGCCACTTCACAACAATCTAGAGGTAAGAAGAAGACAAAAAATAAATCAAAAAATAATAATGAACAACCCAAAAATCAAACACCTACTACCGAAAAGAAACCATAATGGAAACTAAAATTCCTGTGTATCATTTGTGGTGGCGATCACTACACTCGAGATTTTCGCAATGAAGTGGCCAAAATTTTCCAAGGGAAGTCACAACCCGCTGTACTCACTCAACATTTTCCACAGTAGCAATCCATGGTTGCTCAAACCCCCTCGCCTGGGGGAATTTCTAGTGATCCTAATGATGAGGCCTCATCGAGTGCACATATTTATATGTTTAATGGGATCAATTTGACCACTCTCTCTAAGACCTACGACACACCAAGTAACCCTGACAAAGGAAAAGACACTAACGGTGTTGGCACTTTACCGGATCCATCATTATCGTCCATTAGTCTTCCATCGAATAATCCTCCATCTGTACCACTTCAAATTGAAAAACCCATGTTCGACTCTATCTTACGCCCTCCTAAGAGCACTATCCGCAAATCTACCTTTAATCCTAGTTCACGTGCTGCCCAAAACTACAACATTGTCGAAGATTTGGCTCAAGCACTGTGTGCTATGTCTACGTTAGAAGTTCTACAGCACTGCTCTAGTCAATGTAGGACGCTCTTGACCTCTCTTGGTGCTGTTGATCCTGATTCATCCAATTAGATCATGTTTAACCTAGATAATTATGCGTCCCGACTCTCCCACCAACTTGCTTTCCAAGTTGACGTTGTTGTTCACAATCAACAAATCCATTGAACTATTTTGGATGAGGGAGCCTCAACTTGTGTCATGTCTTTAGCGTGTTGGAAAGTTTTAAAATCACCAGCACTTAACAAATCCCAAACGATGTTACGCGCCTTCAATGGGTGAGGTTTTCATCCCCATGGGCTTTTACAGTCCCTGCCCATCCAATTGGGTGGCAAAACTGTTACTGTTGATGTCGAGGTGGTCGATGCTCCCCTCGATTACAACTTGTTACTTGGAAGAAGTTCATTTTATTCTATGAATGTCATTGCCTCGTCAGTTTTCCGATGTGTCCAATTTCCTCATCAGGAAAAAATTGTGACTATTGATCAGTTGGATTTTTGCAGGACTGTTGCTTGCATTCCCGCTACCAACAATATTCCTTTCTTGGGAGACCACAAGATCACGTATGAAAGTGTTTGTGTTGGCTTATTGAAAGATTATAGCCTCATGGGTACCTTCCCTACACCGCTTCCACCGACTACACTTCATATTGCCATCGTCGATATGATTTCGACCGCAGCTTATCAATCTTTGGAATCATCTGACCCTCGGATTGTACCTTGTCCGTTGGAATTCGATGCACTATGTGACAGTGTGCCACTTAGTCTAGCTAAAACATCATACGTTTCTATCCCATCCACTTCTCCCTCGTCGAATGCCCAAAATTTATTGGCACTTGACAGTTCCTCAATGCAATCATGGTTGAGTTCCTTGTCGTCTGCAATCGACTACATTTCCCCAACTTTTCCTTCGGATGAATCTATTCCAGAAATGTTTCGCATGGACAAGTTAACTTGGGATAATCATAGTCACCGATCCTCTTTTCTTCCCCCTCATGAAGAAATTTGGGCAGATATACTGTATATCTCCCCTCCTGGTGTTGATTTTTCATCATATCCCATGCTTTCAAATTTCGACGATTTGGATCCGGTAGAGGATATGCTGATTTCTTCGGTAGGATTATTGGAGCCTAATCTACTTGCTCCTATCATGACCCTCCACATGTGTTCCTTCTCTAGTCATTATCTTCCACCTAGCGAAGATCTCCTAGAGGCCATGACCACATTTTATCCATTGACATGGTACCCTTCCAGAGCATTATCCTCTTGGAAGCAATGATCAAGAAGAAACCACGAGCATAGTTTCTCTTCTCTGTGGAAAGCTCGTTAAAAAAATGAAATAGAGGCTCTGAGAATAGTTCTTTTCTTGTGTCAAGATCGTTAAAAAATGAAGCAGTCACCTCTCTTGAACCTTATTTTCATCCACCCTTCTCCTTTTTCTCATCTACTAGAGAAATTGGTGATGACCTCAAAGTCGGTGAATGAATCGAATCTTGGAGAGCATGTCTCCAGCCTTTGATGATATTTCTAGAGTTAAGCCACAAGATTTTAAGCTGGGGGCACACTGATCTTAGTCTTTGTTCTTTCTCATGCTCGTAAATACATGAGAATGCATCCCGGTAGACTTTTATCTCTTTTTTGGACCTGTATGGATACATGAAAAAGGAACCCCCTGAAGTCTCCTTTAAGCTCTTTTCAGACTCTCTAAACATAAAAATATTTTCGAGTGATCTTGCTTCCTTTTCCACTCATTAAATGGTTTGAAAGGGCATCTTTCAAGTGATAATTTATCTCTTTATCGGCGTCGTGAGACTAACATTATGAAAAATTACAACACTAGAGTCATCTTTAAGTTCTTTTCAGACTCTCTAAAGATGAAAAGATTGTCGAGCACCTTGTTCTCTTCAACCTCATTAAAGTATTTGAAGAAAACATCTTTTGATCGATAGGTTATCTCTTTTTTGATCTCGTCATACTAATTTACAAAAAAAGAACTGAGAGAGTTCTCTTTTAAGTGTTTTTCTCGACTCTATAATCATGAAAAACCTTCAAGTTTTCTATCTTTGGACTCGCTAAACTAAACATCGACAGGCCCAGATGGGATCGAACCCTTACTTCTTCCAGTTCATTAAAAAAAGGAAGAGGAACTTACCGAAGGTGAGTTTGATCAAGCATGTGTTATCCTCCTCAAGCTCGTTAAATTAAAAAGAGGTACTCGTCTATCTGGATGGGGGAAAAAATTCAAAGAAGCAAGCCAAGCCGTTTTTTGAGGACATTACCAAGTAACTCTTAGAGTCACCCTTGAACACGACACTTTGTCTTTTGCACACATTATAATCCTCTCAACCTCTGAACTAAGCCAATCCTTTGAGTTTCTTTCACTCCTCTGGGTCACCTAACATAAGTCACAACATCCACTGCATCATCAAGTTTTGGTCCATGTCATGTTTCTTCTATCGTGCCTCAGTGTTCAAGGGAAGTATCCATCTCATGAGTCAGCCATCACAAATATCTTGTCTCAATACCCATGTCAATCCATGTTCATTTGATCTACCAATTACATCTCTATGTCTATTTTTTGTCATTGATGGGGAATACATCAAGGCCCTCCTTCGATGAGCCTATTCCTGTCGATGTCAACACATTATATAGGAATTAGACTTAGAAACCAGTTAGTACTTTATGACCTGCATGCCTCAATGGCAAGCCTCCTTACGTCTGACAGCGGGTTTACAGCATTGACCTCTGATCAGATGATTCCACAGATGTTTGACTCCATCTCATCCATTCACATTTTTTGGTATGTACTAGGGTACCTTGGGAGTCATTAACATTAATGGTGATCTCCCTCGTTCTTATTAACGGTTTACATCATTGACCGGTAATAAAGTGGTTTCTTCCATGTTTTACATCAAGAAATTTATTCGCATGGTTAGATTCGTACCACATAAGGATCGGTAAGAAGATCCTGGGTTGAGCCATCACTCTGATATGTACTTTGCACAGATTGCGAAGGAGTTTCTCTTGAACAATGACACGTATATTGTTACATAGATCCACTTTGTATTGGTCATGGCTATGTCTTGTCATCTCCTAGATCCATTGTGTATTCTTCGTGGCTACGATCAGTTCATGTCATAAGAGTATAGATCCACAGTGTATTTTCAGTGGCTATACATTTTTATCAATACAATTATGGATCCGCAGTGTATTTTATGGTGGCCATATCTTGCAAGTCTTTATCACCCAAGCATAGGTATGCCTGCCTTGGGTTTGAAACATGTCATAATATTTGTTGGATGTTTTTGTGCAGCTTCTGTCAGGTTCTCTGCATCTATACCCTTGCTTGAAAGTCTACAAAGAATTTCAGTTATCATTTTATGTCTTCTAACTTCATACTTTTGGGGGCAATCTGTTACGCATCAAAAATACTCACTTTGATAGTGTCGCAAGTGTCATCATTATAAGTGTCGCAAGTGTTTCATTTTTCTCACAAGTGTCGCAAGTGTTAAAGAAAGCATACTACCATGATGCCTATGTCATGCCTATAACGACATGAGAAGGACACTTGAAACACCTCAAACATTTACTTTGGAAGAAGAGAAATGATTCAACAAGCTTATGAACCTTTTTCCATCTGAAAGCACCCAAAAAACTGAGTTTTTGGAGGGGAGTGCTCCCTTATAACTATCTCAGGAGTGTTGTCACCCCCCCATAATCCATCAGCGAGCGTTATAGCACCACATCATCCCTTTTGTAGGAGCGCTCCTACCCTCAGTAGTGTTGGTGCTCCCCTATACACTACTAGGGAGCGCTACCTATTCTGGGTAGCAGTTGATTTTTTGAGAAGAATGGGGGAAGGATATTTTCATTCTTTGAAGGAAGTTGGGTTCGAATCCTCAATCAATCCATGATCTTAAGGCAGATCTCTAACTGGAGGAGGAAAATCCTCAACTCACCCGAAAGATATCTCAAGTTGTTGAGCCTCTCCAAGGCTATATAAGCAAGCTTTCTCATGGTGAGAGGGGACTGGAAAAGGAGAATCACACAAAACTTATGATCTTATAAGTGGTGTTGGAACAGAGATGATTTGGAAGCAAGAGACCTATGATCTCATAGGGAGAAATCAGTGAAGCTATCATCATTTGGATCATGGATCTTTTGAGCAAGGGTTAGACAAGGAGGACTTGTCGAAACTGCTGCAATCCATCTATGGTTGTAAGCAATGTTTTGTCCTCATTAATATAATTTGCTTGGCCTGTTTATTTCTAATTCATGTTCAATATCACATGAATTTGTCTCTTTAGTAGATAGACCTATTTCGAACTAATATTGATAGAGTAGGAAGTGGTCGTACTTTGTTTTTCTACAGGGCTTATCGAGGAGTGAAATATTGGATCTCAACTCGGAGCATGCAGGGACAAACACCGGTAAAAGGTACTTCTTTTCTCCTTCCTTCTCACACACTAGCCCACCTGGATCTAAAAGGAAGTCAGTGACCATGATAAGCACTTTCTGTCTTAGAGTTAAGAGTCTATCTCTTTGAGGAGATCTACCTGTCCGCAGGGATATTTTCCTTCAACAATGCTCAAGTGTGATTAAAATGAGAGAGCCTTGCCTCTTATTTATACTCTCTAAGTAGCTTCCTTAAAAACA
>CBVK0101254350.1:0-25190 GCA_900067695.1 Picea abies
CTCTTCCGATCTCACTTTTTTTCCAAGCATGATCTTTCTGCTCATAATGTTTGGCTCTATAGTTGTAGATATAAATATTCCTTATGGGATTACATCCCTGACATATCCAAGACCATTCTACTTGCAATTTTCTCAACCTTTCATTCGACCACACAAATTGTTAGCATAACATACAATTTGTAATTATTAATTTCTGAAAATAATTTTATACAGGAAAACAAAATTCCCATGCATGAATTTTTTGTTCAAAATGTTTGGATTCTACAATTGTATATATCAATATTCCATATGGATTACATCCCTGCCATATCCAAGACCATCCTACCTGCAATTTTCTCAATTTACATTCATCCAAATCAATTTTTCAGTACTTATTAAATTATAATTCCCAAAACTGTTTTATATAGGAAAAATAAAATTTCCAGACATGAGCTTCTGCTCATAAGAATTGGTTCTTGTAGCAATAGGCATTGGTCTTCTTTATGGGTTTACAACAATGCCATATCCAAGAACCTTTCTTCCTGCAATTTCAACAATCCTCAACCAAAGTATCTCATGTACAAGATATATATAGTTTCATAGTAATGATTCAAAACAAAATCACAAAGTGATCTCATAATTGCTTACAACTACAATTCAATCACTTCTATTCATCCAACTATCAATTGGAATTAACTCATCATTACATACACATGTATTATCAACCAATATTTTCTTTCTTCTATCTAGAAATATTTTTATCGCGTTGTCCCCTCAACATAGATTTTCTATAATTTGTCATTATGTAACTTATTTAACCTACAACTTTCTTGTTGTAATATCTAACAATTCCTTAAGGGTTTTCAACTTTATGAGTTATAAATGCTCACATCATTTCATCTATTAGCATAAACATTTCTATGCTATATAATATATACATTCATTCACATGAATGCATTCAATGATTCCTATAATATCACTTGTAACATTTTTAATAGCTCCAAAAATTGATCTTGGAATTGTAACAACAACAATCCAATCACCTTCAACTAGTATTCATATTAAATATAATGAAACTATCCATCATTATGTATTTTCAACACCGCATGATTTTAATAATGCAACAATTAATTAATAAATAAAATAACAATCGATGTACCTATACCGATGGCCAAATTTACACAATGCATCCCTGCATTGACTACATAATAACCACATAACTATTTCATGCATTCACCAAGGTGAGTTGGAGGTTCTGGACAACGCCTCAACATATCATCCACACACTTCCTACTACTTGCCTGACTATTTGGATGCCTTCCTTTTCAACCCAAACACAACACCAAGAATATAATTCTTAAGTTCTCTTCAGTTTCGACAAAGAGGTTGCATCCCAAACATCAAATATACAGTAGAAACCATTGAGCACTCACATAGTGCTATAGCCCTTCCATATCCAACCATATTATGGTCTCACACATGACTATCTTTTTGGATAATTATTGTTATAGAAGGAGTATGTCTAATGAATTAACCCATTTATGATCCCATAACCAATCATAACACAATATACAACTGAAAATCTATCTAAATGCATTCTATCATCAATAACAACTACATACTCTAGGTCTTTGGCCATTACATATCAATTTAAATCTTGAAAAATTAACCAAGGGAATTTCTTACCTCAATTCCCTTCAACATTGAAGCAACAAATTCATACCTGGATGGTGGTTATCAACCTACTTGAAGCTACTTGGTCAACCGATATTTGTAGAAGCTCACAAAATTCTTCCTTCATCATTTTGATCACCATTCCTACCACCCTCATGGGTCTTCACATATATGGAAATCATAAGAAACAACAACATCCACATCTTTAACCATACTATATCATTTTTCTTGGAATACATAATCCATCATTAGTCATACTCAATTTTCATAACATCATTATTTTGTAATAACAAAATCTAAGTTTACAATCATGTTATATGCATATCCAAGCATGTGCATATGCACAATGCACATCTATATGCACCAAGCATTCACTGTCATCATGGCTACTAATGCATGTGCATTTTAACTTCATTGTATGCCTCATGGACTCTAGTGGATTTATGTTTCAATTCACTTATTTATTTATGTTGTAGTTGGTTGTCTTTGAACTCCCTCAAATCCTTGCTTCCTTGTGTCCTCACATTTTTCTCATCTACACTATGGTTCCCTAGTCTGAATACTTTCCATCCAAGTTCCACTTGGCCATTGTGTAGTCCAACAAATGTACTCAAATTGCAACAACTCCTTTTGGGTAGTCATGCCCAACTTTACCTTTATGAGACATTGCAACACCATGGAATGAAGTAGCTCAAAACATTCCCTCACTCTACTACTGCAACACTCTTGAATCAAATATTGTTACTCCTAGTTGTCCATTAGGTTACTTCATTAACCTTTCCCTATGAAACCATACCTTTCACACTTAATACCATTCCCAATGGAAGTCCATTTTCACTCAATGACACTTTTCAAATGAGAGGGCATTCCCAATTCTCTGCATTGGCATCCTGCTTTCCACTCTGAACTCTGATATCATGAGTGGATCTCTTTCACAATTAATATTTGCAACTGTCTACGCCTTTCTTCCTTTAGGATAAGCAATCATACTTTTCCTTTATGTTCCCCTCAATGACATTTTTAACCTGCTAGCTTCATATCCTATGTGAGGTTTCTTGATTTTGTAGTACCTGCAATTTATTCATATCATGTAGTTGTTGACTAATACTTTTTTCCCACTATTCTTGAGTTCTTTGTCCACCTTTCATTACTTTGTTTGTATTTATTTGTTGCCTCATCTAAATTCTCTAAGTTTTGTCATGCCTCCATGACCCTAAAATATGATCCTAGACTGGAATTGATCTTATTATACCTCTAATATTGACAAACCTACAAGCAACCATCTTGATAGAATTATACATATCATACAAAAATTGTCAATTAAATTTATAGGTACCTTTTTTGTTTAATTCATGAAGAAAAATTATATCAATATTCATATTATAACAGCTCCCTATAATTTTCCTCTAAATTCTCTGAATCAAATTTCCCACGACTATACTCTTTCCCCAATCGGATATTGAAGATGAAAGTTAGGGCTCCCTGAAAAACAACTTTCATCCCCCTTCGCTGATACAAAAAATTGAAAAATGCAAAGGCGCTTCCTTCAAACCAAGTTCCACGTGACCATGACTTGAAACAGTGGGCTTAATCACCCTTTAGCACCCTTCTCTGTGTTTTTATACACAGGAGCTTGCGCAAACACCAATTCTGAGGGATGGTTTACTTCCAGGCCATTTTTACCTTAGCATGGGACAAGCATTGGGACCAAGTCCTCCAGACTTTGACCTTCGATTGTTTTCCCCTGTCAACCTTTTTTTTCCTCCAAAGTTACGATTCGTCGAACCCATCAATAATTCCACTAGAAAAAATGAACGATCGAGATTTAATCTCCCTTCGAATGGACGGTCTCGCCCCTATGTGGAGGCTTCAATGAGATCCATGGTTTTGACTTAATCAAGCGTTGATATGGACGAATCTCAACCAATTCAGAAATTCGACGCTCCGGGGCTTCATGATATTTTCATTCCCAATTCTTCCACCTCCTCGGAATGACAATCCTCTGAAGCGTTTACCCTATTCATCCATGGATTAATTGGACAATCGATATTTAATCAAGCATTCAGATGGACAATCCTCACACACTTTTGAAATTCGGTGCTCCGTGGCTCCAGGATAATTCCATTTCCGAGTCTACCACTTCCCTAGGGTGACAATCCTTCAAAGTAATTACCCTGTTCTTCCATGACTTAATCCAACAATAGATAAAGGTCCCAAAGGAAACTCAGATCGACGGTCTGCATACCTTCACAACTTCGGGCTCCAACACTTTTCATTGGTAGAAACCTGGAAACCCCTGGAGTCACATACTCCTGGAGATGAAACGACATGCTAACGTCACCTAGGGTGACATGGACCCGTGGAAAAAAATGAACAGATCGGGGTCCAAAGGTACCAAATATAGGTGAAACATGTTCCCAAATGATGCCCCTACTATGTGGCATAAGCCATGTCATCAACCACACAGAACATCCACACTCATAGCTCCAGATTCGATAGTTTGTGTGACCTCACGGTATTACACTTCATGAATTCGACACTTTGGGCTCCGACACTTCGAGGTTTTTCTCTACAACATACTTATTAATTGACGGAGTGATGAAGTTACAAAGTTTGAACTTCTCTACCCTTCCACCACTTCTAGATATGATGACCCACAACACTCTCAAAGTCCTTCCCTCGATCTAACAATCGACAGAAAGTTTCGGTACTTCGGCACTCCGGGGCTCCGGTTTGTAGCATGAAGATCCCTCTGCGCCTCCCATTAGATCAGATGGATGATGGGACTTCACAACTTCGACCTTCGATAGTTCAGGATTTTCCTGCCTACCAATATTGTCGAAGCAGTGAAGTTTTGAAGTCTTACCTTTTGCGCTTGGCCTCGATCGACGACTGACGATCAACAATCTAGATCTGATGGCTAGGACTTAACCTTTCTCGACCTCTGGTTTTTCCTTTATTGGACATCCCCCACTCACCTTCCCTCCGATCCAATGATCCATATCTCTCTTGATATCATGGTGGAAATCGCTCCTGAATTCGAAAGGGATGGTCACGATCTTTCAATCCCTTACAAAGGGTCTTTGGCATTTTGGCTTCTGCACAAACTCTACAATTCCATTTCTCTTGAGCTTCATGATTTCAAGGTTATATTCGATCTCAACCACAAAAATCTGACCAATAGATCTGACCCATACCAGCTCAGTGTTTCAAACAATAGCTCTGATAGCATTA
The DNA here is from genome assembly GCA_900067695.1 of Picea abies. NCBI lineage: Eukaryota > Viridiplantae > Streptophyta > Pinopsida > Pinales > Pinaceae > Picea > Picea abies. The sequence goes on from CBVK0101254350.1 coordinate 4,888, forward strand.
TGCAATGTAATCAGCCACCCATAGGCCGGGCATGATACCAATCTGTAATGTACCCAACCACCCATAGGCTGGCCACACTACTCCAAAAACTAGCTTCTGAACTGATCTCAAATTCTAATAACATTAATCCGAAATCAAGCATGAAAGACCCACATGTATTAATCAATATTCATGCTACAACATAAAGATACATACAACATTCCATGCACAATAAATAACCAATAGACAGGCACATTATAAATACATATCTCAGAGATAATTAAATACACAACGAAATATACATTATACAAAAAACACAAAGAGCACTTGTCTTTGCAAGTAAGCATTCACCAACTAGATACGGACCAAGGAAATTCCTCCCAACCATATACATTATTGTTATTTTACTCTCAACAATATGTCACCCCTGATCCAGGACCATGAATCCACAAGGACAGGTCCTAGGCCAAATATGAAACACACAACAATTGGCTAACTAGCTCTTAGGTTTCCCAACCACACAACAAATCCAAATTTCCAGCTCTCTTTCCTCTCATCCTACACAACCCAAAGAAACAAACACCCTTCTCTTCCATGCATCCCCTCAGACTATCCCATTTCTCTCGTGGGATCGAGTGCTACCGGTCAAGAAATATACCTACTGGAAACTCTAATGATTCTTAGTTGTGGACAGTTCTATCTGAACTACCATCAATCTCATAACTAACAGGCCTTTCAACACTCAAGCTGTCACAGGCATTTAGACACTCACAACAATCCAAAGTACACCAACTCTCTTCTACCCATCCTACACAACCCAAGAGAATGGACCCCCTTCTCTGCCATGCAGTCCCTCAGGCTGTCCATATCCTTCTAGGGCTCCAGTGCTTCTGGTCAAGAATCTCCATGATAGGACTCTCATGATTCGTAGCTATGAGAAAAATTAACCAAGAGCCACCCAAACAACCATTCATATCCATGATCAGACCAAGAGCACACAAATTCATCTTGAGTGAGTGAAGGAAAAGGAAGACGAATGATAAGAACCAGAAAAAGAAAAAAAACCCAAAATAGCCCCCCAAGGGATGTTTAAATAATTACATGAAGAAAAGAGCCACATGGCCTCTCTCCCAAGAAGCTAAATTAACCCCAATTCCCATAAAATCAATTATGAGTAAATAAAATAATAATAAAAAGACTTATCCCCTCAAGCCCCCTCTCTCATGGAATCATCTCTCGCTATCTCTTTTGTCCTTGTCTGTCTTGCAGCCAACGATGTATTTTATTAATGTATATGAAGTATTAGATTTACTAGGCACTCTGCCCCCTTTTCAACTTTACCAGCTCACTGGCCTAAGTGACAATTACATAATACATTCTAGTTCATAAGGGTTAAAATCGAGGTGTTACAAACAACCATAGAAACTCCACCCTTAATCCCTACAGGGAAGCACAAAAATGCTTGTTGTTACTATTGCTCATAATTCCAAGGGCTCTCTCTTGATGCTTGTGCACACTTCATTTGTGTGTCTATCGGAAATATCCCACATACATAAGGAACTATGTTTTCCTATTCTTTTAATACGTTGGCATATTTCCCTTATACCAATGCATGGTGCACAATAATGAACTCGCTTGTGGAAGCACATTTTGTGGGTGCCCTTGATATTTGAAAGCACTTTGAAACTTGGATTCTCAACTTAACAGTTATTGGTGCACTCATTTGATGGAACTTGGTGACTCTTGGATGATGACTTGGACTTTAGGCTTGTTTGGTGACTCAAATGGTTATAAAGTCAAATTATATTTATCACTGGAGACAAAATTTAGTAAAAACCATATAAAACATGATTTTGGAGCACATAATTAAAAGGTTAATAATACCTTCTAATATTTTAAATAAAACTATTATTTAATACAACTTAATAAAAATAATAATTTAATAATTTGACTCCATATAATGATGGGATGTTGACCATAAAACCAAAAAAGAAAACCAATATTTTAGACAAAAAATCGAAGACTCTCGGGATATAATTTTTGGTGATGGGAATTTGGCAAAAGTTACGCAAAGAATAACATGCTGGCGAAGTTGACACAAATTTGTTGAGGAGCTAAATTTTTTTGATAGGGTAGATTTTGGTGCTAACATGAACTATGATTGTCGCATCAGAGGATGTTCGGATTCTGCTACTGAAATCCAAACTCTGAATAGATATGTCGAAGCCACATGGTTTCTTGAATTGCATTAATTGTTTCTCAGTACTCTGCTTCTGTCAAACAAAGAGAAATGACCTATTGTTTCTTATAGGCCCAAGTGACAGGTCCTAAACCAAGGTTGAAAAAATTACCTGCAATAGAGTTTCGATCATCAAGGTCATTGGCCCAATCTGAATTAGTGAAACCAACCAATAAAGGAGTCCCCCCTAAGATATAATGTATCATGAACTGAACTGTACCCTATACATACCGATAGTTTTAGATACTTTCCAATGGATTTCATGGAGTGTTTTCATATATTGATCAACAATACTAACAACAAAGGGAATATCAATATGGGTATGTGTCAAATATAAGAGGCTACCAACTAACTAATGGTACAAAGTGGCATCAACTTCAGGAGAAGTACAAGTGGCAACAAATTTGACTCTAGACTAGAAGGGAGAAGGGGATGGTTTAAAGTCATCCATGTGGAAGTAGTGAATATGGTCACAAGAATGCTTAGACTAGGAAAGAAATATTCCTTCCTTGGTTTGAAATACTTGGAGGCCAAGGAAATAGTGCAAATATCCTAATCTGATCATTTCAAATTTATTCTTAAGGTTAGTTTTCACATAGTTTAAAATTTTAGGGTCATTGCAAGTGAGGATAATATCATCAACATAAAGAACACGAATTATGAGATGAATTCCAACTTTCTTGGTATAGACATTAGGGTTAGAATTTCATCTAAAAAAGTTGGTGTCAAGAAGAAAGTTGTCCATTTTGGCATACCAATCTCGAGGAGATTTCTTAATACCATAAAGATATTTCTTAAGGTAAAAAATATGGTTGGATTCATTCTAGACATAACCAGTAGATTGTTCCATGTATATTTATTTTTGCAAATCCCCATGCAAGAATATTGAGCATTTTTTACCACTTTTAAATACAACATGTAAGTATCAACTTATCAACAATTTATCACTTAATGATTGGATTCAAAATATCATGAACAATGCATAACATTAACCACATATACATAGTACACAATAATTTTATGTGGAAACCCAAATCAAAGAAAACCACAGAATGATTTCTTATATATCAGAAGATTACATTCATAGGAAGCACCAAATTCCAAAATTCTCCAGCACCAACTAGAAGGAGGCACAAACCCCCTGTTTACAAGCTCCAACCTGAAGGAAGCTACAACTACCTAGATTCTCTAGCACCAACTGGAAGGAGGCTCCAACCCCCTAGTTTACAGGCCCCAACCTGAAGGAAGCTCCAACTCCACGATTTACCAACTTTGACTAGAAGGAGGCTCCAACCCCCTTGTTTATAGGATCAAACCTGAAGGAATCTATGATTCCCTATATTCCCCAAAACCAAGTGGAAGGAGGCTCCAACCCCATTTTCTTTCCCCTTCCTTCCTCCATGAAATATAAATGGAGACTCAACATGTCACCGCCATTGCCACTGTCACTAATACCGATACATCATCATCATAAAAAACTAGATCCACCACAACTGATATATCAACATCAAAACTAAATACACCATAACTGATACATCAACATCATCAAAACTAGATCCACCACAACTTATACATCAACATCATCAAATTTGGTCCACTTATAAATTGGTTCCACATAAATATCCTAGGTCCACATGGGTCCACATATAAACCCCAACATCACTTCTTAAATTTATCTCAAACACATGTTTGGGACTAGTTTTTGGATTAGTCACAAACCCTAACTTCCAAAAAGTATAACTACATAAATTTAATGAATAAAGGTCTTAAAAATGTATCCAATCTTCTTCAATATATTCTATGAAATTCCTCCAAGTTTCATTGCTTGAATTGTCACCAAAAAGGAGATATAACGAAAATGGAAAACCTTCCTGAATTTTGACTTATTCTTGAGAGTGACCTTGTACAACATGCCACACACTCAAATTTGATATTTGATTATGAAAATCACACATGGAATACTATGGAATATACTCTTTCCAATTAAATTGGTCTCACAGAATTTGGATTCTCTATGAAGAATTTATGACTATTTTACCGAGAACACATGTTTGAGACTAATTACAAGACTAGTCAAAAACCCTATCTTCAACAGAGTGTATCTCCAAAAGTACAACGAATCAGAAGTTGAAATTTGTACCACATGTACCTTGATATGTTTTATCAAAAACCTACAAGGTTTTCTATCTGAATCATTCCAAAAAAATATTATAGTGAAAATAGTAATATGGCCTTTAGAAAACATACCTTAGAACACATCATCATAAGACTTCATCTTCCCTTGGAATTTTTCCCTTCTTCACTTCATCTTCCCCCTGAAATTCATTGCCAAGTTTTTTGTAAGAGATCACAATAATACATGATGAAATTGAGAGGTTCTTGATATGTATTTATACCCTTCCAAGCACCTTGTTTACTTGACCTTGAGCTGACTTGTAACTTCTTGTTTGAAACAACTTTTTCTCCTTTACTTGACTTTAGGGCCAACTTATAACTTCTTTACGTTATATTTGGGGATTATTTACCATACTTTGGGGCTTCATATTTAATAGGGAATAAATCCTCATCTGTGAGGAACCACGTGGTGTGCCACCTACTGTGGAATACTAAGAGGGGGGGGTGAATCAATATGAGCATGTTATACCACTTTTAACCACAATATATATTCTTTCACTTTAACAACAATTCTCATCAGTATATAATCAATGTATCATCTATGAATTCATCCACACACACACACACACACACACACATATCATGTAAACATAAGAAACATCACGTCACGCCAAGAACACAATACACTACTATTTATGTGGAAACCCAAATGGGAGAAAACTAGTGAATGTTTTCTTATATATATCAAGAATTCATTCATAGGAAGCACCAACTTCCAAATTCTCTAGCTGCAACTGGAAGGAGGCTCCAACCCCCTATTCTCAAGCTCCAACCTAAAGGAAGCTAAAATTCCCTGAATTCTTTGGCTCCAACTATAACGAGGCTACAACCCCCTGGGTTCTCCATCTCCAATCGAAAGGTGGCTACAACCACCTAGTTATTAGTCTCCAACTTGAAGGAAGCTCCAAATCCTTGATTCTTCGGCTCCAACTGGAAGGAGGCTACAACCCCCTTTCCTTTCCTCGTCCTACCACCTTAACGTAAAGTGTAGATCAATTTTCACTACCATAATCACTGCCACTATCACTGTCACTGTCACTGCTAGTGTCACTATCGCTATCACATCAACCACTATCACAACAACCTGTCCAACCAATCACTATCTCATCCATGAAACCATAACCACTTTCATTTGCATGCAACTCATGCCAATATCACCAAGAGCATATCTCAAACTATATGCTCAAAAACACCAACACATGCCTCTACCAAACATGTACCAAGATCACCACATACCATCACAAGATATGTATCTCAACCAAGTATCAACCTGTACCATGTATCAACCATGCATCGAACTGTAACTCAACCTGTACCATCAACCATGTACCACAACAAGTGCATCAACCATGCACCAACACCTTTACCAAACTGCACATCAACCATGCACATCAACCTGTACCAAAAAGTGCATCAACCATTGACCTCAAAACCATACCATGTATCAACCATGCACCATAACAAGTGTCTCAACCATATACCATATCATTTCATAAACCATATGAAAATAAACCAAGATATGAACTAGTAATGTATCTCACCAAGTATACCTCAACCAACATGTACCATGTATCCAATGATGTGCCTCAAGTCATAAACCAAAGCTCACAAACACATGCCTCAAGCATGCTCCTCAATATCACCAAGATGCAACCTCATAACACAATATGCCAAGCCTCAATTATGCATCATAACATGTAACCAAACCATAGACCAAGATATCCAATGCTGCTTCTAATCAATGTACCATAACATCACCAAGATGTACCATATCACATACTATCATTACCATGCATGTACCATAACATCATAACCATAAACCTTAAGACTTACCTCTAATCTTGTAGCTAACCTATTGTACTATAAACTAACTTGTAACTCTTTCACAGTCCTCAACAACCTATTGTTAGCACTGAGAGTCACCCTTAGATTGCTAGAGGATAAGCCCAACACCCATCAAATAATTTTGTAAATGTAGATTAATGATAAAGGTCCAATGGACAAAACTCAACATAGCAATGTTTCAACACAAAAAATCTAGGCTAATATGCATAAGAAAATGAGGTTTTTATTAGCTTCAGTCAATGGTTTAATGATAAGTGTGAGTAGATGGAAGACTTGGTGAGGAAGATAGATAGTTTTTCTATAAGCATCAGGATTTCTAGCAGCTAGGTGAAGAAAAACTCAGTCACAAGAACTTCTTGAACTAAATTTAAAACACTGAAAACATTTACAACATCATCATAATCAAACATCCATTATAACAAAAATATAACATCTCATAAGGATCATCCAATAATGAGCATTCAAAGTAAGAAGAAACAAGATAATGAAAAGAGGTTGACTTCTATTAATCAAAATATCTCAGATCTCATACATAAACCAGAGCACAACTCTGTTTAGTCAAAATATTACAATAGGGAGCTCTGCTCAACCATTCGAACCTCAAAATAAAATTCTCCTGATGTATTTATAGTCTAAAGAGTAAAAAACAACTTGAGATGCGAGTTGGCCTTTCTATCCTAGGATTATCCACAAAAAAATACTAATCTAACATCTGTACAAGTGGAACTAACAGACTGCTAGAAACATGGAGCATGTTGGAAACAACTATAACAAGATATAAATGACATGATTTGTTGTTGTGTGGGTGCATCTCCACCAGTGCAATGTGTCCTCCAAGCCTTTGTGCTGAGCTCCATATAACACCTGGTGATCACTGGTTCCCTCCAAATCATCAAAGCTAAGAAGAGGCAGGGAATTCAAAACTACTGATTATAAAAACCAGTTTCTAGCATCTTTTTATAGCGCAACTGGTAGCAAATTTTGTAGAGCTCGCCTATGTAAAACTGTTTTGCAGCAAATTCCATAGAGCCCACCTATGTAAAACTGTTTTGCAGCAGATTCCGTAGCATATTTCGTAGTGCCCACCTGTAAAAATTTTCTGCAACAACTTTTCATAGCGAACTGCCACTTTATGTATGGCTAGGTGATTTCACAACACTTTTGGTAGTGAAACTACATAACAGTCCGTGTGGATGATTCTGTAGTGCCAGGTGCTACAAAATGATCTGTGTTTTTCTATGTCATGCAATGAACCTAAAAAAACCCAAAAAATATTAACAGAAGGATTATGGGCCTGTATATTCCTTTAGTAGGTGAAATTATAACACCTCCTTGAAAACTTCAAGCTGCAAAAGCTGATCATCATAAAAAATGGGTTTGTCATCCTTTCCATTTCATCTTCTCTATCTGGCACTTCTCCTTGTTGTAAGAGAAATTATTTCTATTGCAGGGGAAATTCTCTTTGTTGCAGGGGCACTTCTCTCTGTTGCAGGGGAATTCTCTCTGTTGCAGCTTGGGATAGTACATTGAGATTCCTCTGAGCTAAATCATCCTTAAAGGGTTGCAACTCTTTAAGTTTTCTGTTCTGGGATTGTATGCTTCTGTTTTGCGTGTACAAAGTCTGAATTTTCCTATGGAGGGAAAATGATATTCTTTTTGTAAACCTAGATAGATCAAGGGTCTCATTGTACATGTCCACGAGTTCACTCATCTTCCTTCTCTCAGTCAACCTTTCTCCCTTCAAATGGGAAATTTCCTTCCTTACATCCTTGAGTTGTCTGATCAATCTCTTGAAGGTGGGATTATTAGGGGAAGAGGTGATGTTTATGATTTCAACAATATTCTCAATAGTTTCACCCTTACCTTTGTATTTCTTCTAAACAAAATCTTTGGTCATGACCTCAATAGGATTTCCAATAGTGTCACTTTTACCCTTATTTTTCTTTGGGACATAAACCTTGGTTATGACTTTTGTTTCAATATTTTCCTAATGGGATGATGATCTGGTGAAAGGCCTCATAACTTTGGTCTCAGTTTCTATAGTAGGTGAAGGAAAATGCAATTTCCTCCACTTTTTGGTTGATGAGGGAACTTCCTCTAGTTCAAGTGCAGGTTGAGGTGAAAGTTCTCTTTGTGGGGAGTGATGGGAAGAGACAATGGATTTTTCCCAAGTGAGGTTTATCTTCTTCAATTCTTCCATTACAAGCATCCTGATCAACCCTAAGTGGAAAACACTGGTGTCCATAACCTTGGACTTGGATTGAACCCTATAAACCATTTTTCCCATACTTCTAAACACATAGAAAGGGATGCTCATAAAATCCTTTTTCTATGAAGTGTAGTAAAAGCCTAATTTGATATTGGTATATCATGTTGAATCTACCCTCACATGTAAAATACCTCTATATAGCTTTCAACATTTTTTCAAAACCCTCAACCAAGTGGCTCCTAGGCACTCCCTTGGAAAAATTATCTTTCTGATGATCTGGCTTGAGGAAATATTTAGAAAAGGCTGCATTGAGATTCATATATTTGAACCACCTTTCGCTAGTGTTGGGTGTCTCAATGGCTACCACAATGGTGGCCTTAGATACCTCCAACTCAAGGGTTCCTACCTTGGTCTTAGTGCCATCAAATTTTAAAGAAAATTCCCTAGCTACTTCATGGTGTCCCCTCTGCATATTTTGACAGAAAGTTAGGCAACCAACCCTTTGGAAGACCTCCCTAATCAGAGGCTCAACATCAAATAGGTGCATGTCATAAGGCTCAGTCTTGACTACACTCCCACCCTTCTGAGATGTTTTCTTTTGAGGTGCATCCATTGATAAAATCATGAGGTCAAACACTTTAATGTTATGAGAAGTATATGAAACCAAACAAAGACAAAAGTCTTTAAGTTTTTGAAAGGTGGTCCTTATTTTTTTTTTTCCAGGGTTTTTCTCCAATTCACTTGTGAACTAATAAGAGAATGGTTTGATGGCTTTAAAAGGGGGAAAAAACTCCTCTAAGAATATGCAAGGAGGTTGCACTGTTCATATTTTTAGGCTAACATGAAGCCACCATACATGGTCATCATAATTCTAAAGGAAAAGGCTCCTAAACTTTTCACCTCAACTAGACTTTGAGATGAAACTATAGAATGACACCGTGAAGGAAAAGAGAAAACTTTGGATATGTGAGCATAAATGATGACATTGTGTTGACACATAATTTGCAGTGCTGGAACAAGAAATCCGCAGCGCAGTTTTGCAGCGATTTCTGTAGCATAACATAGACAACCAAAGCCAAGAGAATAATGGGCACAATAACTCTGGTAGAAAATTGATTCAATTTCAGTGGAGGAAGCTGACAGTATGTAGAGGCTAATAAATCTGTGACAACATAGGTAAAGGGGCTAGTAGGTGGAATAAACCATAGTTTGCAGCGCCGGTGCTACGAAAAGATAAGACAAAACCTTAATTGATATTCAATAGAGATCAGATGGCTCAAGAAGTACTTGGACACTGTAATTTGATTATGGATGATATTCTAAAAGCATGAAGTTGTTTTCAACCACCTCAGTCTCCAATTCACCTCGATCAGTTGGTCTGTAGCATAATCTGCAACATTGTCTAGACTAGTAGTTTCTGCAATGCCGAGCTAGGAGCAGGATTTCAAATTTTGATAAATAGTTAGAACTCATTAATGACCAAATCATGATTATTACTTTTGAAGACAAGGATGCTGAAAAAAATGAAAAGAATGACATTAGCTTCATAATCACAAATGATGGTAAAGAGGGAGAGTGTACAAAATATGCACTACAAAAACAAATAGTGAGTTGGCAACGTACTCGAAAAGGTTTGATTTGAATCTCTAACAGGTAAAGGGACAGAGTGGAGAGGTTCAAGCATATGAATGGATGGAATGAACTGTCATGTTTGTGGTGTCATGGGGATGATAGTGCTAGATTTCAAATCAAGTGATGAGTCAAGGGTGTAAACCATAAAATGAACCAAGGGTATAAACCATAGGTGTGGGTCAAATATGTGAGACAAGTTCCAACCTTTCATTTATTTAAGTTATCCTAAGAAAAACATAAAGGGAAAATTAAAAAACAAACTTAAAAAATACTAATGGATAAAAATTAAAACCTAAGGAGAAATTTGACCCATGAAAACTTCATGTGATAACACCTGGTACCATCATCCCTTCACAACCTTTCACAAGTCCTTTTACATGTACACGACTTGCTCTTCTACAACCCATGGATATCCGTGATTTCCTCCACTATAGCCTGCGTACATCCACATCCTGCTCACCCGAAACTCATGGATACCTCTGAAACTAGGGTTACTTAAGATTTCTACAACCTCGATACTTTCACCTTCAACCTTCCTTCATAACCTCAAAAAAATGCAGTCACAAACTTGCCAAAATATCAAAATACTAAACCATAAAAAACACTAGATAGATATTCAATTGTAGGTATGTATATACAAATGAGAGACTCTTGAGGTGTATTTATACTTGTTCTAGGTAACCTATTTCCTTCTTTTAGGGTTTTTTTGTTACAACCACTTTACCCTTTGACCAAGACTTGTAACAAACTAGGGGCTTCTTGACCACTCTTCGGGGCTTCCAACTTTACAAGGCCATATCTCCCTAACCGTGAGGAACCACATGCCATTCCACATATCACCAGCAATAGAATGAAATGTAATATCCATATATGATAGTCTTACCTGCAATTTCATTATCCTTCACGTCCATATTCATTAATCAACTTCGGGTCCCATAACCACACCTCCGGGGCTACATGTAGACTACATCAAATGTACCCAACTAACTCACCATCAATCTTGATCATACAAATTTCAATCAAATATCCAACATCTCTGGACCTATCCAAGGGTTGTCATCAATCTCCAAGATCACTCTCCAAGGGTTGACATCAATGACAACCAATTTTCCAAACCAATTGTCCAACACCTACTGTTGGAGACGACTTGAAGAAGATTTTCAATCTATGCGGTTTTTTCATGAATTTGCAATGTCCTTCATGTTCGTTTTCTTCAAACAACTTTGGGTTTCATAAAAACACATATGGGGCTTCTTAACCACTTAACTTCTTAATGATATTTCAAGGGATTCTTGTAGAATTCTAGAAAGCATCTTCCCATGAGGGCCATGCTTAAAGCTACTCCATAAGGGGACCACTTTGGAAACTTCTTCAATTATACCCATTACTTCTAAAAGCTTCCAAAATTTCTTTGGGGCTTCTTGTAACATACCTAGCCACCCACAGATTGGGCACACTAATTTGTAATGTACCCAACCACCCATAGGATGGCCACACTACTTCAAAACTCACTTCTTAATTGATTTCGAATTCTGATAATAATTAATCTAAAATCAAGCATGAAAGACTCACATGCATTAATCAATATCCATGCTACATCATAAAACAAATAAACAGTGTGTCATGCACAACAAATAACCAACAATCATGCAAACATCAATACATCTCATTTATAATTAAATACACAACGAAAATACATTGTACAAAAAACACAGAGAGCACTTATATTTCAAGTAAACATTCACCAAATGGCTGCAGACCAAGGACGTTCCTCCCAACCATAGACATTGTTGTTCATTCACTCTCAACAATAGGTCACCCTCGAGATAGGGATATGAATCCACAAGGACGAGTCCCAGGCCAAATATAAAACACACAACAATTGGCTAACTATCTCTCAGGTTTCCCAACCACACAACAAATATGAATTTCCAACTCTCTTTCCCCCTCATCCTGCACAACCCAAAGAAATGAACACCTTTCTCTACCATGAAGTCCCTCAAGTTGTTCCCTTTCTCTCTAGGAATCTAGTGCTACTGGCCAAGAAATATACATACTGGAAACTCCAAGGATTCTTAGTTGTGGACAATTCTTTACAAACTGCCATCAATATCATGCACTTAGGTATCCATTCCCTCTGGGAATGGTCAATAATTTATTATAGCTATCTAGAAATGTCTCTCCTCTTCGAACCATTTGTTTCCATGCTCATACCAAGAGCAGAAAAATTAGCAAGAAGGAGGCACCCAAAAATGAAAAGTGAGAAGGGTGTGAGAGTGAATAGAAATAAACAAGTGAACCCCCCAAATAAACCAATGAGTTGTTTATATAATTACTTGGAAAACAAGAACCACATGGCCTCCCCCAAGAAGCTTGTGTAACCACTTTTTTCATTTAAAACCAAAAAGGGTTAATAAAATATAATTAAAAGACTTATCCCCTTAAGCCCCCTCTCTCATGGAATCATAGCCGAAGAATAGTGCACAGGGGAGGCAATAAAAGTATTGCCTCAAACTTTAAAAGATCTACCATGATCCCAGTCTCAAAGACTAAAAATACTAGAAGATGACCTGACCTAACACAAAAGATGCATTTATGAGGGTTCAAGTGGATGTGATAATGGCGACATCTTTCAAAGACTATCCGAAGGTGCTTAGGGTGATCCACTCTCTTACAGGAGTGAGTAGCAATATTATCAAGATAAGCTTCGACTATATGATTTAGATCATGAAATGCGAAGGTCATAGCACGTTGGAAGGTTGTGCCAAAATTTTTAACGCCGAAAGGCATCTTCCAGTATGTGAAAGTACCCCAAGGGAAAATAAATTTTGTCTTATGTTTCTCCTCGAGTTTAATCTGAATTTGGTTATACCCTGAAAATCCGTCCATGAAAGAAAAAACTTCACTTCCCGCATAATCGTCGAGAATCTGATTGATGAAGCATGCAGAGAAGTTTTCTTTGGGACAGGCTTTGTTCAGGTCACTAAAATCCATGCATACACACATGGTTCCTTTATTTTTATTCACAGGAACGAGATTGGATACCCATTCAGTCAAGGGAACCAGGTAGATAAATCCTACATTAAGCAATTTTTCTACCTTTGCCTTAATAGAAGGGGCCTTCCAGGAATTGACGACTCTAATACATTGTATAACATGCTTAGCATCCAGGTAAGTTTTAATCTCATGTTCAACAATTCGAGGGTCAATTCCTAGCATCTCTTCATATTACCAAGCAAATACATCTCAAAATTCCTTGAAGAGTTTGGTGTAGATCAAGATTTCTTCTGGCGAACAATCTGCACCAATGTATACATTTTCAATCTTTTCAGGGATACAAGAGATATCAATCATGACAGTAGGGGAGATACTCGCCATGTTTCCTTCGAAATAAATTTCATGCGTATCAAGTGGAACTACGACGTGACCAACTATCTCACTCAAAGTAGATCTAAAGTCATCTTGTTTGATTCTAGCAAGCTTTGGGAGAAAATAAGAGCGATGATGCATATCATCCCAAGGTTTTTTAGAACCATTCATGGCCTCGATGATAGCTTCATCCAAAGGCAAAGTCTCATCAAGGCACTCATGCGAACACAATGACTAAGTGGCTCACGAGCTCCATGACAAGATCCTCCTTGTCTGTCTGCGAGGTAATAGGATCCTGATCAACGAAAGAGTCAAGAACAACTTGATACACAATATTTGCTACTGATAGTGGTATGGCCATTCCAGAATGCGATTGACCTTCACAAGACATCATTGAGGAAGGTATGGTCCAAGGATCATTAAAATAGGAAGTACGGGAAGGAATGGACCTCTTTGACAAAATGGGCTTACTGGACATGGCGTAAATATGGTGAACCGGTTCCGTGAAGTCGAAGGTACCCATAAAGGATGAATACATTCTGACAGCAATATTCTCAGTTGTCGTCTGAGAATTGTCGATCATGGGAATCGATGGTCCAACAGATGCATTGGGGCTAGCGTACACAAATGACAACTGGTCGATCATCACGATCTTCCCATCGAGAGGAAAACAAAGAGTATGAAAGACAAACGATACAATTGTAGTCATAGTGTAATTCCAATTGCCTCCTAGTAACAAGTTATAATCGAGGGGCACATCAACCACCTCGACATCCACCTCTACTATCTTCCCAACTAAATGGACCAATAAGGTAGGAAGAATGCCATGAGGGTAGAAGGAACGACTGTCAAAAGTAGTCAACATGGTCGAAGACTGAGAAAGGGTCAGAGAGCCAAGGGATTTCCAATAGACCAGGGACATCACACATGTTGCAATGACTTCATCAACAACATTGTGATTGATGGTATACTTTGATTAACCCACATAGATTTGGAATGCCACATGGTAAGGAAAGTGAGGCTTCACATCTGTGACGTCAACCTTGATAATTTTCAAGCCACAAGGATCTAGAGCTCCTAATGCATATAACAAGGCATTCATCTATGAAGGACATGTCTGGAGTACCTCCGACATTGCACAAGGGGTTTGACCGAGGTCCTAAACAATAGAGTAATTCTGGGAGGCTCTAGGATTAGGATTGTGGGTAGAGAGCTTGAGTAATCCTTTTGGAATACGAGGTGGGGGATCTATTTTTTTGATCTGTAAGGGTGTCTCCGAAGGAGGGGTAGACTCTCGACCAGGTGTAGTCTATGGAGAATTATAATCATGAGATCAAGTGGCTACAATAGCCTTAGATTTAACCATATTGATGCATAAATGATCACCGTATTGTGTTGGTGGGTTTTTACTCCCACTCGCCACATTTCCAGAATTCGAGGAGCTTGAGGCCATGTGCTAGTTATATGGAAAAGGATTAGCTAGTACGATAGGAGTAGAGATAAAATCCTCCCAGCTTTCGCAAGTTTGGGGCATAAATGGGTAAGGTGATCGTATGTACAAAGATTATAGAGAAACTTCACCTTCTACCTTTCTTTCTTTCCCTCACCAAAATTATTATTCGTCTTCTCATTATTACCATTTTCCTTAGGTTTATTATTTTTCCCACCCTTATGATTATTATTATGTCCTTTATTTTTATTCCCACCTGGTTGTTGGTCACCATTTGGGGTGGTCGACAATTGCACATAATGTACATCCACCAATTGAGTGGGATTGGAGGACACTGATGAATATGGCCCTCCTACAGACTGGTTTAGAGACAACTCTTTCAAATGGATTGTCACCAAGTCTACGACTTTTACATTGGCGGAGCCTACAATTCCATCGGCATGAGGCCCAAGATTTTGTCTAGGGTCATAGTTTGACCTCGGTGCGTTTGGAAGAATCGCGTATAACATCCTAGACTGAGAATATATAAGATCTAACTATTGGGATTTGAAAATCTCTTCTTCCTCAGATGTAACCTCAGATGTAGAAACATCCTTCAAAATATAAGGTTGTAGAGACTTAAGGAACCACTCTAGAAGGAATTTTGAGGGTATGCAGGTATTGATCTACCTCTCTCATCTATGCCACTCCTGGATGTGATCCGAGATATGAGTGGCTTTGTCCCAGTGTAAGGTAGACATAATTTCTAAGCCAACATCATAACGAACCGACAATTGGAAGTGGTTAAGGAAGACTAAGACCATTTGACTAAAGGTTCCATATGCCCCCCTAGGTAGCTTGATATACCATTTTGCAATGACCCCCGTAAGGGTGTGTTGAAACAATATTAACCAAATAGAATCGTCATTAAGGGAATTCGAAGAGCACCATAGGTGAAAAGCAGTAATGTGATCACCAGGATCTTCACCATTATTTCCTTCGAATTTTGGAATATCCGAAGGAATCTTGGTGGGAACGGGGGGCCATGTCAGATCATGACACACAAGATCATTCATTAAATTAGAAAAGTATGGAAGATTGAGTGTGGCCAGAAAATGGATATGGGGTTGCAACATTTGGCCCCAAGCTCCCTGGAAAGATTGTGGTTGGGGAATCACATCCCATCTAGAGTTCTGGTAAGCACCATGGCCCTGTTCGGGATTGTAAGACACTCCTCTAGAGTGATTCATAAGAGGTTGGTTGGGCACCATTCCAGTAGGAATGTTCTGATGAGGGTTATAAAAATTTCCCCCATTCGGATTGACTCCAGGTTAGGGGTTTCCCAAGGAATGAAACTGACCTCCTCCGGGTGTGAATCTGGAGGATAAAGGTGGATTCGTAATTCCAAATGTGTTGGTTCGAATTGACATAGAGGAGGTGGTTGTAAAGGATAGACCATAAGAAATAGCTTGTCTTCCAGGTTGGTTACTCCATCCATAAGTGATAGGATTAGACCCAGGGCTAAAAAGAGGAATGCCTCCAATGGTAGGAGTCGTTTGAGGAAAATGAGTACCACCAAACGAGAATGGAGTATGTGGAGGAGATGTGCCCCCAAGTCCAATTCTAGCATTCATGCTAGCCAATGGGATGGAGTTTGAAAATTGCGATGTGAAATTTGGCATACCATAGGAAAAATGACTAGAGGCCATAGGGATGGACTAAACATTATAGCTCGGTGAGTGACCAAGAGACCCAAAAGGGTTCATGGATATAGGTTGAGTATTCACTATAGGATGGGAAGAGGTAATGATAGGCACCTCCGATACTAATACCATTGTGGTTGAAGGTGTCGAAGGGGTATTGTTAACTATAGTAGGTATGAGAGTCGAAGGACTCCCAGTATCTTGATGAATCGATTCGGTACTCATCCTTGTATGATCACAAGTATGATAAGTGGAGGTGTGTGTGCCATGTTTGATAACTCTACACCTTTTAGAAGGAAAAGAATCAAAATGCAGTGGTAGCTATAACAAGCGGCAAGACCTGCGGGGAAGCTGGTCTAGCTCCATGATGACTGAAGACTCGAGATATAAAAAACAAATCCTAAGGCCAACTAGTAATCAAAGAGCACACCAAAAATAATCAAACGACCAATATGCACACAAACATGATAAAGTGGCTAAAAGGGGACTCCCTCTCTAAAGTAGGTATGCCTTCCCAAGAGGGGACTGAGACTCCTCTGTTAAATATTGGAGGTATCAAAATTAGTTATAAGGGCCCTCGTGGGCTTAACAACCAATCGGTCAGATCCCCTCGGAGAGGTAACCCTCCATAAAGGTTGTGTGTTATCTGGCCCTTATCTAACCCAAGGCACCGACAGAATAACCACTGCAAGTAACCTATGTGGTACCTATGTCAAGAAATCAACCACGATATAACCGATGCATAGGCGAAAAGTCGTAAGTCATGTCCACCGTATGGGCAGGGTAGCAAATCCGAGAACCTTGAAAGCACCACCTCTCATAGAGGTAAGGGTACTAGTAAGATCCCCATATACAAATAGATCCTCATAAATATATCTGATGCTAAGAAGGTATCGGGGGGATATCCCTTCAACCAACCTCATGTGACCTCGTGCTTAACTCCTATGTAAGTAGAGCCTCCTGATATTACTAATTATACAATGGATTTCTCCACTCCCTTATTCGGACACATATGTTGATTTAATAACCTTGGAGAAGTTTACTCACAAAATCCTATTCCAAGTGTCTAAATCCTAAGATATTTTGTGCACCCTAGAAAAATAAAATCGTTACTAATCAATTTTAAATTATAGCGTTGCTTTTAGTGGCCTTGCTTACTAAAAAAGGTGCGGTCATGAAACTAGTGATGTTATGACTCAACAAGTAAAATAAATGAACATGAATACAATGCAAAGTCCTAACTTCAATTCCCAATAAATGATATGCTTTTCAAAATGAAATTATCAATTCATTTATGCAATTCCAAAATAAAATGCAATCTTTCTTTACATGTACTAAGATAAATGATAAAGACTCAAGATATCAAAATGCCAACAATATAAAATGCCTAATATTTTTGTATTTTCAATACAAGAGAATGAAAATGCAAGGAATGAATCAACAACTTGATATAAATACTCTATTGTATGCAAATAGAGACAATCCAAGTAGGATATCAAGAAGAAAAAAACCCAACCCAAGATGCAAGGACAATCAAATGAAAAGCATGATGAGAAAGGCATCGCCCAAAAATTCAACCAAAGAAAGGTTTCATGTCATTCCACAAACACTTAACAGTCATAACAGAGACCCAAGAAGACTCAACAATAATCAAAACCTACCCAACAACCATCAAACCCAACAACCAAGCAACAAAGGGTGATGTACGCAACTGTTCAAGGGAAAAGCGTGTATATACGCTTCTTGCAGAAGGACAACAGGCGTATGTACACAACTGTTAGGAAAATACCTATGTATATGTGTTAAAACATAGACATGCCAAGGAGAAGTCTAAGAAACTCAGACTCAGAGTGAACAGAGGTTTTCAAGCAATCATACGACAAGAAACTCAATATAAACGAGAGCAATCTAAGGAGAAAAACACTCCAAACCCTGAAAACGAAGATTGTATCCCCAGTATGGTCGCCAATTCTGTTACGAGGAAAATATCTCTATGGTTAGGGGTAAACCACAATAGATGGAAATGACTGCAGAAATAAACTCTAATCTTAGGTATGCTATATAAACAAATATGCTAGCAAGAAAAGATAAAAGGCCTACCTTGTCTAGATGTTTGATGAAGTCCACCATTGAGAACTTGACTCAAAGAAATACACCTGCAACTTGTCCTCAACAACCAAGAAACACAAGCATATGGTGATAATATATAATGTTAGCACATTCAATAACATAATCCATCAAAATTCATAACAAATACACCCATGGAATAACAATTCAAATATTTGCAAGATATTAATTGGATGAGAAAAGAGTATTTCTATTAAACTGTAATCAACGGAAGTGAATGAATTACAAACTTCCATGTCGGCATGGTTTGGAACCGAGAAACTAATTTCCTTCCAGTTGGGCCTCCACCACTTCAATCCTCCACCAAAGGCAAGCTCATATAATAGGGACAATGAGGTTCTCAATCAAGTAGGGAAGAGCTTGGGGGTTGAACAATGTGTTCAAACTTGAAAGGACAAAGGGATGCAGACTCAATATGAAGTGAATAATTTCTTCAGAGTAACTTTGCTATCAAAGTTGAATTCTTCTACTCCTTTTCCATAGCTCGTATTTGGCCCATTTGTAGCCTTCAAGTGGAACTGAAGGGTCGAGTCAAATTTTTTCCAGTATATGGATGGTCAAGGATCATGACTCTTGTGACGTGAATTGGAAACCTATTGACGAGCGAAATTGATCGTCCGTCAACTGGAAGAGTGGATCCGGTCCGGGGTTGTCTAAATAACCCAAGACGTTTGGGATAACCCACCCTGATGGGTTTAGCGGCTCCATTAGCCGATCTAAGTCCTAAGAAAACAAAAAGAAAACTACTCTAAATTAACTAATCTAAATGAAAAATAACAATTAAAACAAACTAATAAACAAATCTAAACTATTATATATACAATTTACTATCTAATACTATAATAACTCTACGGAATTAAACATCTAACTACTAACAGAATTAAATCTTATTCACAAATGTACAATATTTACAAATTACAGATTTGTAAATGAAAACCTGCAAAACTCATTTGTAATCTGTCCTAAGATAGCTAGACTATTTATTTTTTTGATTTTATAATTTTATGAAAAAGAAATAAAATAAAAACTAACTAAACCAAGCAACTAAAATTATAACTCTAACTACAAATCTAAACTATACATATATCTATCTAAACTACTTATATTAAACTAACAAACTAACTATTAAACAAATAACAAACTAACCTGAAGTAGCGCTTCAGGTTTGTCCTGTGTGCAGTGGTTGCTATAGCTGTTCGGAGGGAGGAAACCCACACCGGATTATCCACGAGCTTCTCGTAAATGGGAAGTTGCTGTGCTCTTCAAATATAATTACAAGACAAACAAGACATAAAAATTTACAGCAATCTTATGATTTACAAATCATAACATTTAGATAAATCTACGTGTAAGGATTTATACAAAATGATTCAATCAATGAAGAAGAGAAATCTGTAATTCATTAACTGAAACAAATTAATTGTTGTATTTTTTAAATAAGAGAGAGATCATATATAGATTGCACATTAATCAAATCACATCAACCTGCAATAGATTACGATAGCTAAAGTAGTCTATAATCGACTGCAAAATGATATGAATAAAACTTGAAACAAAAGTTTGATATATTGAAAGCGAAAGCTGTTACAAGACATC